>JAKUCV010003798.1:0-58307 GCA_028386065.3 Turnera subulata
ACCGTGATTTACTGTTGAATTAATCTTGGGTAATTAATTCAAGGTAAATCGGGAGTCGTTTTTCGAAACCGAGAGTTTTCCCGCGCTCGTGATTTTTCCGTGGATTTTTCGGAACTAAGTTGGTATTTTTCGGGTTTCGGAATTTCTCGGAAAATCACACCGGAAAATAACTAAGGAGGTATCTGTTATTTTCTGGTCCCGATCGGATTCGCCCGTAATGCGGACGAACTTTATTATTGAGTTCACATGATTAACAGTTCATTTTTTCATCTTTATAACCGGGGAAGAATGGGAGCAGCAGGAGAGGAGAAGAAGAAAAAAAAAAGAAAAGAGAGAAAGGAGAAGAAAAAAAAAGAGAAAAAAATCAGAAAAAAATAGAGGAACCAATCAGAAAATAGAAAAATAAAAGAAAATGAGAGAAAAGAAAAGAAAAGAAAAGAAAAGAAAATTCTGAAAATACTGAAAAAGAAGAAAAAGGAAAAATTAACCCGGATGAACAGTAGCCACCCGGATCCTCTTCTCGGGTACTGTTCATGAGGTAGAGTTTCCGGCCGAGTACCGCCACACCGTCCACACCGCCGCCTTCGTCAAGCTGGCGCGACCTCAACCCCACCGTCGCTGAGTTGTTCCGTCGCTTCCGCCGGCCAGACGCGCCTTCGACCCGCCGGATTCCCCGCGGATCCGCTTCTCCTCCAGTCTGCTCCGCCACCGCGCCGCCTCGCGCCGAGGTTCCACCGCCGTTGGAGTCGCCTCGAGGTCGCCTTCTTCGTGGTCACCTTCCATTGCGTTGTCGCGTCCTCCGTTGCCGTCCCTGCTGCTCAACCCGAGGTGAGCATCGGGTTTAGCCCGTTTCCGCGGCCGGGTCGCGCCCTTCCTGGGTTGTGATCCGGATTTCCTTTTTTTTTTATTTTAATAATATATATATATATATAAATGCTTACATAATTAATTTCTGCTAATTAATTTCTGGAAAAAAATAGGAATATTATTTTGGAAAATTGTATGCAATATTCTGGTTGGGGTTTAGAAATAAATATATATACTTTGATTCTTCAATTAATATAATTATGTTATGTTTGTAAAATTATTATTATAGTTAGATTAGGAAATAGATATATACCTTGAAAATATTTTCTGAAAATTTAATATGTATATTATTTCGTCTGGAAAATTATGATTTTGTTATATATATGTAAATATGTATTTTGTAAATTAAAATTAATTATGTTTTGTGTAGGAAATTAAATTGTATATATATTTAGAAAAGATAAATATCATATACTATATTTTCTAGAAATTATAAATACGTTATTATTTTCTGGAAAATTATACTAATTATTATTTTGGATAATTATAGTTATTTTATGAAATTATTTTGAAAAAAAAAAGAATTTTAATTAAAGTATGGTACCGAAATAATATTCGGATGTACGTACGGTTAATTATTTTCAGTAAACGATAATAATAACGGATAAGAACCGGGATGGGTAATTTCATAGAATTGGCATCATGACATACTCTTATGTGCATTTATGTGTGTGTATGTGGTCTTGTTGTATAGGTTCGGATATCGGGCAGTTTCCCGAGGAGCCGGCGTCGGACCGGTCATAGTTTCCGAAGTTGAGTAATCGGCCAAGGTGAGGATGGATTTCCTTCAATATGTGCCTTATTACTCGGTTATTTTGTTTTGATGAGTATTGCATGGTTGGATGTTGTATTTGCTGTGTTTTGGTTCGGGATGTTTATCCCGGTGTCCTGTTTGGATTTTGGGATGTTTATCCCCGTGTCGACTTTCTGTGTCCTTTGGAATAAATATAATGGAATAATTAATGAATTGTGATGAGGATGTCGATCCTCGGTACTTTGGTTAGGGATGTCGATCCCTGTGAGTTTGGTTTAAATGACGGTAATATAATTGTCACGTGGTAAGTAGAGGTACGACCGGATGGTTAGAGACTGTTTTGTGGTGGTCATGATCTGGGTTCGTGTGATAAGCATGTCTATGCTTGGGATGTCTATCCCGGTTTGTTATTTTTGGGATGTCTATCCCTGGGTTCTTTTTGATCTGGCACCAGGAACAGGTTGATAACCTGGTACGACTTCGGACTCACCCCTCACCTGCGGGCTTTCATCCCGTAGGATGAGTTACTTTTGGTACAGGTTGATGCATTCCAGACAGGCTGCGACGTTTCCCTTGGACGGGCTTGGATCCATAGTTTGCATGTGTCGCATACAGTGTTAGTGAGTATTTAAGTCTTCCGCTGTGCATGTTTTCACTATTATTGGGCCATTGGGCCGAGATTTATTATTTATGTTGTTTTTCTATTTTGGGCCGTTGGGCCGAGTTATTGTAGTTCACACTGTATGCTTGGGCTTTGTTGGGTCGGGTTGTCACAGTTCCGGCTTGTGTTTACTGTGTACGGTAAATACGGGTCGGGGCGTTTCACAGCCCTTTTTGGAGCACCAAGCCTGGGTTTTTTAGAGAGGGTTGGGAGAGAATAACGTTTGGGGTGGACTAGTTAGACTTAGGGATTTTTCAAACTGGAAAAACTTGGTTGGTATAAGACTTGTACTCAGGACATTTGTTTTGTACCAATTCACTTGATTAATTGGTCTCAATTATGTCAACCGAAATTTGTTGGTGGTGTTGGTTTGCGCAATATGCATTTATTCAATGATGCTTTGCTAATGAAGCTTGTGTGGAAGTTACTAAAACGGGAAGATAGCTTATGGGCGCAAGTATTTCATGCCAAATATTTGACTGTCAATCAGGGACGGGTTGTTAGCAAGGGCCGAAAAAATTGCTCACCTCTTTGGAAGGCTCTTGCTCATGTCTGGGATGTTGTTTGTAGTGGAGTTCAGTGGCTCGTTGGGAATGGTTCTAGTATTTATTTCTGGAGTGATTGGTGGGTGGAAGGGTGTTCAGGGCCTTTATCTCGATATGTTCTTGGTCCAATTCCGGAATCGCAATTGTCCTGGACCCTAGATCGATTTCTATCTCCCTCAGGAGGTTGGAATTGGTCTCTTTTTAGCTCTCTTCTACCGAGTGAGGTTTTACTCAAGGTAGCGTCTATGCTACCTCCTATGGGGCGTCAGGGCGATTCATTTTGTTGGGGTTGGTCTAGTTCGAGTCTTTTTACTGCTAAGTCGGCTTATACCTTACTTGCTAGTGATACTTGGCATCCTGAAAGTGCGCTTTGGAAGCAGGTGTGGCAATGGAATGGTCCTCAACGCATCAGGTCTTTCCTTTGGTTGGCCTCTCATGATAAACTACTTACTAATAATTCGCGATTCCGGCGGTGTTTAACTCAGTCCCCATGTTGTCCTGCTTGTCCTGGTGTTGCGGAGAATTCTTTGCATGTGTTGCGCTCTTGTTGGCGGGCGAAGCGGGTATGGTGTAAACTTCTTCCCAGCCATCGTCGTCAAGGTTTCTTTCATGGGTCCTTGTTTGAGTGGTTGCGCGTGAATCTGTCTGCTACATGGACGGATGTCCATGCGATTCCTTGGCAGATATTATTTGGCGTCTGTGTATGGAAGCTTTGGGCTTGGAGGAATGCGTGGAGTTTTGGACGCCAAGCTATTCATGTGTATGCAGTAAAGGATATTATATCTTATGCACAGGATATTTTTTCTATATCTCAAGGCAAGCATATTCATGCACCCCCCCCCCGAGTGGTGCTTCCAATTTCTTGGACTAGGCCACCTGACCCTTGGTGTAAGCTCAACACCGATGGTGCTTGTCGTGGAAATCCAGGGCTTGCAGGCGCAGGTGGTGTGTGTCGTGATGCATTGGGTTCTTGGCTCTTTGGATTCTCAGCACCTGTTGGTTGGTGTTCTGCTTTTAAAGCCGAAACTTGGGTTGTTTGGCTGGGACTGGGTGAAGCTTGGTGTAGGGGTTTTCGCCAGATTGTGTTAGAGGTTGATTCATCTTCTTTGTTGCAGCTCCTGCGAGTTCGTTCCAATCCCAGGGGAGAACCTTTGCTGCGTGAAATTTACTCTATGTTTACTTATGAT
The DNA here is from genome assembly GCA_028386065.3 of Turnera subulata. Lineage (NCBI taxonomy): Eukaryota > Viridiplantae > Streptophyta > Magnoliopsida > Malpighiales > Passifloraceae > Turnera > Turnera subulata. Next base: position 4,015 of record JAKUCV010003798.1, read on the forward strand.
TGGCAGATTGAGTTGTGCCATGTTTACCGGGAAGGCAACAAGGTTGCTGATTGTCTTGTTGTCCAAGCGACAACTCCAGATGCTGAGTTTAGTTTATTTGAGTCAGTCCCTCAGTTTTGTAATGTTGTTTATCATGCAGACACTGCAGGGTGCTCCTACCCTCGCGCATGTATTCCTGATTCCGTTTCTATTTAATAGTTGGGCTATTTAGCCCCCATTTCTACCCAAAAAAAAATAACTTCTAAAAAACAGTATATGCTATTAATAGGTTCATATATATTGATAGTCTGATATAGGGCGTTCGTTTTGGCAAAAAATTAAACAAGCGTACAATATTAGTTTTATTTAGAGTGTGTACTTGAAATAAAATATGAAATAAATGTTCTTGATCAGTCAGTACCATCGCCATCAAAGCGAAAAGCTTTATCTCTTCATGTTCATGTAGTTTATAATTATCTTTGGGTTTGCATTTTTTACTCACAATTATTTGGCGATGGTACTCTTATTTGGATGTGGACTAAAAATTAATCTGACTTTTTTTAGGAAAAATAATTAACTTTATCTACAAATACATTGTCACCACGGGGATATATAGGTATCAATTTAAGAAATTATTTGTCACCCCGGCCATACATCCCTTTTACAAGAGACTTTTAACTTATCTAAAGTTTTCTCTTCATTGGGTGGGAGCAAAGCCAATTTAGCATCATCTGCAGTGTGTGTACCTTTACCACGAGTCATAGATGTTCCTGTGTACCCAGGGCAAAAGCAATTTTACCGATTGGCCAAAATCCTTGAATATGCATTTAATGCGACCTTTGAGACTGCACAATCTGCCCAATATTCTGGCCACCCTTGATTCTGCCCTGTCCCCTCCTTCACATCTTTAGGATATGATTCCGACATCCCATCGATCATTCCCTCTGATTACACGTTTGGGTCTACGTAAAAAGTTCATATATGATATATAGGTTAATTACCATTGATTTCCTTGTAGTACATAGAAATACTATTATACGATCCTCAAGATTTTTTAAGAATAAAGTGATGGGAAATCTGTGACTATGGCAATTTCTTTTTTCTTTCTTATTAAAAACAAGTTTAAGTTGAGGGAGGTAGCCATATTACTTTTATAGTGGTATTTAGAATCCTTTAAAGAAATTGTGGTAAGGAGTTATTTACTCATAGGCCATGGTTCCATGTCCACATAATTCTTACAATTCATTATGAACACCCGGCCTCATAAGAGCCTCCTCTAATTCTTTAATCTTAAAATATCCACACTAATCACGACCAGGGCAACCGGCCAGAAAAATCACACCTAGAAACATTTCTCTAAGATTACGATGAATCCTGTGCTGACTCAGTTTCCCCAAGCAAACATTATGATGGTAAAAATCATCACTCAGTTTCCCCAAGCAAACATGCATTTCTCTAAGATTACGATCAATTTTCATACGTGTTGCTGCTGACCTCACATATTCATGAAGCATGGAGGAATAAACCAACATAATCATTCAACAAACCAAAGAGAGCACAATAAAAAAGACCATAAATTTCTACGGTGTATCTCTATTTTTTAATCCACTACGGAAACACATGACTTTAGTAGCTGACAAATGGATCACCCATAAACAGCAACTAGAAAAGTATAATAGTATTCTTTGATCACAAACACAAACAAACAAAAGACAGAAGTTTCGGTCGCTCACGAAGTTGTAAGAACAAGGAAGGCAGAAAAACTAATTAGAAGGATAAAAGTGGTTCCACAAGCAAACAATTTAAAACAATTAAATAATAACGTATGTACCAAAAGAAATGGTTGGTTATCTTAACACAAAGGAATATACCCCCACATCAGTATTGGGAAAGCTTAATAACATTCGTAATCAATCAGAATGTTCGATCCAAAACAAAGAAAAAGTCATTAAAAATGTGAATTTGCATGAAAATGGCCACTCAACCACGTGATTTAGTTAATAACCATACTACCACCTGGGGTGGTGGCCCAGTAGTAAAGCCTTTAGCCTGCCATCTCTAGGACTCTGGTTTGAGTCCCGACGCCTCCAGTCAAGCCCCATAATAGTGTGATATGGCCGAATATGGCCTTCCACACTGTGGGGTGGTGGCCGTTGAGCCAAGTGACTCCCCGACACTATGACGTGTAGCAGGTGAGGCTGTCCGTTGGTGCCCCAGTAGAGCGGTCTCTCCTATGAGGAGGGTCTAATGCTAGGATGTAACCGGTATTGACCGGGGCCTAGACTTTAATTAACTAAACCAAATCTTGTAAATCAAATTGAACCACATACAAATTCATCAACGCGTATGACTCGGTTTCCCAAGCAAACATTTGAAAATTAATACATTAAATTGAATCACTTACAAATTCATATATGAAATTGATCAAAACATACAAATTTGGTGTATAAAATTGGGCATTATATCAATTTAGAATCAATATTGGTGCCCTCCAAATAACACCGACCCAGATTCTTACAATGCTTCCTACGTTCCCCCCGGCGGCAAGAATAAGTAATCCTCCACCTCGTGTTTCAACTTGTTTATTTGTCTTTACTATTAGAGATGTACATTATAATATTAAGGTTATTCATTAAAAAAAATCTAAAATTTCTATATATTTTATTAATTTAATAAACAACTTTTAATATTTAATGTCAAAAATTACTAAAATTATAAAAAAATATTTTTATACATGCTTTGAAATATTATTGCAATATGATTTTATTATTTATAATTATATTTTATATATAAAAATCTAATTATATATCTATTTGCCTAATGTCCACCAAAATTGACAAACTTAAAACTGATTTTTTTTACATAAAACTTGAAATTGATTTATAGAGTTATTACATTTAATAGGTCAATATTCACGGGTCCGAACCCAATACGATTATTGGATTGACACGACACAATACACAATTATTAAACAGGATGGATTTAGGTTGGGGTTGAGGAATCATAACAAATTTATGTGTATGACCTATGAAGCCCGAAATAAGATATATATAGTACCTATTCCTTGCAAATTCCAGGGTTTGTGAAACGTTTGCTTTGACGTAAAATATTTAATCAGAGAAACCTAACTTTTTTTTTTATGCTAACGAGACTTTATTCATTGCTCATTATATACAAAGTAGTTACAAAAATCAACGACAGTACATGAGCCGAACTCTACATAGACTGAGCCTAACAACACTGTCAAACATACTCCAAATACATTATCAAACAGGGGCCTAAGGTGCAGATTGAAGTAGATTAAAGTTACGATGAGGAGCCTTCCACCTTTTGATGAAGTCTGGGTTAGATAAAACGGAGGGGGTGCTCACTGGAAACTCATTGCACATGGCCTTGATCCATAATGTCACATTGACCAATGCAAGATCCACCACTCTATCAATATCAGCCATTACCTTGTTAAAAATCCTCTTGTTCCTTTCTAGCCAAATTGACTAAAGTACAGCGCGACTGCAGTTATGATGCGAGAGAAAAGTCCATTTCAATAAGAAGTCCTCTAGTGTTGCAGGTATAGACCATACGACTCCCCACCACCTACAAACTTTAGACCAAACACGCCATGAGAATGGACACAGCAGCAGAAGATGGTCGCGAGATTCAAAACATCGCGAACAAAGAGGACACATGGAATCCGCTAATGTGATAATACCTCTATATCTGAGCACGTCCTTTGTTGGGATACCATTGTTCAAAGCCAACCAAAGCCAACATTCAATCTTGTATGGAACAAGAGCAAACCAAATAAAAGGTTTACAGCGGGAGATACCTTTCTGCGTTATCAGGTATTTCCTACCGTTGGAGACCGAGTATTCCCCTTTATTGGCGTGCATCTACCACCAGCTATCAACCTTTTCATCCTGCAAATTCACAGTAGGCGCTAACAATGAAAGAGCTTCCAAATCCTCACACTCCCACTGCCGCAGTTGCCTCCGCCAAGAAGTCATCCATCTAGATTGATTTGCATTTATCTGAACACAATCGGCCACTGATAAGTCAGCTGAAGTGCTGATTGAAAACAATCTAGGAAAAAGAAACTTGAAGATCCCATTTCCGGACCAATTATCCATCCAAAATAAAGCACCCCGGCCATTGACAACCTGAATCCGGGCTCCACTTTGCAAGGAGCAATTATTCACCCCAAATCCATCAGCCGCACGCACGATATCACGCCATACAGGGGAGGCTTTGTTTAGGTTAAAAGTTGGATTTAAAGTAGATGAAGGTAGAGAGCACTTACACATAATCAAATCTTTCCAAACCTTGTTATCTTGTTTAGTGAAATTCCATAGCCACTTGTACAGTAAGCATTGATTCATCACTTGAATGTCTATAATGCCCATACCTCCACAATCCTTCTGCACTGAAATGAGCTTCCATGCCACCCGACACGCCTTCCTCGTCTTATCGAAGCCATTTCAGAAGAAGTTCCGTTGTATAGAAATAAGCTTTTTGGCAACACCAATAGGAATTCGATAAAGTGACATGAAGTAAATTGGAAGGCCACTCAAAACAGATTTTATGAGTGTCACCCGGCCACCAACAGACAGATGTTTGCCTTTCCAAGCCTTTAGCTTAGAAGAAAACTTATCAATCACGGATTTCCAAGCAGCAATCCTACCCATATTGGCTCCCAAGGGAAAACCGAGATATGTGAAAGGGAAGTGATCAGCACGACTATGAAGCATAGCTGCGAGCTCCGCAACCTGATTGTGTCTAAGTCCAATGCCGACAACACTACTCTTGAAGAAATTAATACTCAGTCCAGAAAGAACTTCAAACACCCTCAAGCACCGTTTTAGATTCAGTAAGCAATGATTATCTGTCGGTGAGAACAAAAGCGTATCGTCCGCATATTGGAGAATAGACAGTGGTACACCGTGTACCTGAACCTTTGTGATGAGATTTAAAGACACGGCTTTGGATATAATGGACGATAACCCCTCAGCTGCTATATTAAATAAGAACGGAGATAATGGATCCCCTTGCTTTAATCCCCTACTCATCTTGAATTCAGCAGTCGGAGACCCATTTACAAGGACAACCATTGTCGATGAAGATAGGCACTCTAGTATCCATGTTCTCCACTTGATACCAAATCCCATTGTCATCATCACATCCATTAAGTAACTCCAATCTACCGAGTCGTATGCCTTTTTAAAGTCTATTTTCCATATGACCGCCTTAGAGTTGGATTTCTTGAGGGAGTGAACAGCCTCACTAGCTAAAAAAGCTCCATCCATAATGTTTCGACCCTTGATAAAAGCTGTCTGCTGCCCCCTCACCAAAACTGACATTACCTTTTTGATACGTTGAGCCAAAAGCTTCGAGACGATCTTGTAAACCCCGTTGACAAGTGAGATAGGCCAAAATCCATCAGGCCCAGGGGCTTTTGATGAACCGCAGCACCAAACGGCATCCTTTATCTCCACCATCGAAAAAGGGACTTCAAGAGCCACTTCATTCAACTCATCAAGCTTCCGGAAAGAAAGAGCACCAATAGTCGGCCGAGATGCAGTACTCGAGCCGTACAGCTTCGAGAAATACTCTCTGACCGCACTTTTCACTGCCACAGGTTCTGAGATCAAACGATTGTTGCACATAATATGGCTGATCCTGTTCTTTCGCCCTCTGATAGTAGCTGAAATATGAAAAAACCTCGAGTTGCGATCCCCAAGCTTGCACCAGTTAAAGCGAGATTTTTGATGCCAAATAGCTTCAGATTTCTTCTGCTGAACAGCAAGCTCAAATTTTAGTTTCAATACCTTCGTGACCTTCATGAGCTCAAATTTTAGCTTCAACACCTCTTTGTTCCAGGTTGCAAGGAGATGATGCAATACACTCAATTTCTTCAATAGGCAGAATCTCCTTGGATGCAGAGTACAAACCTGAGTCCACATGTCAGATATCACCTCTAATAATTTCAGAAAATCCCACCATGCTGCCAAGAATCTAAAAGGGCGGAAACCCCAATTCGAATCATCCTGAGATAAAATAAGAGGGCAATGATCTGACCCCCTTTTACTATTAGCTTTCAGTTGTAAGAAGGGGAAAAACACAGACCAAGTTCCTTCAGAGAATGCTCTGTCAATTCTACTTGCAGCCCTATAGTTTCCCCATGTGAACTGGCAACTCACCAAACGGAATTCCACTAGGTTCATTGCTACGATAAAATCCTTGAAAGCTACCACTCCTCTAGCACATACACGACCACTCTTCCGATCATCTACGGAGAGAGTCTCGTTGAAATCCCCCAAGACTAGCCAAGGTGCCGAGAAGGAGACCTTTAAGGAAGATAATTCATCAAACATCCTAACACGAGCCTCAAGATCACTGTCACCATAATGACCATAAATAGTTACACGATGTCCAATAGGCAATATAGTCCCCTCAATGACAATCCAATTCATAGATACTTTGTACCGGGTGAGGTTTAAATAATCGCAATCCCAGATTAAAATAAGACCACCCGCCAAACCGTTAGAATCACTGGACAGAAAATCAATATTTCCGGCACCCCAAATTTTATGACAAAGAGGTAAATCTACTCTTCTACATTTGGACTCACAGAGGAAGATAAATTTAGCTTGATGTTGAGCAATCAAACGACGCACCTGAGATTGTTTGTTTAAGGAGCAAACCCCTCTAATATTCTAAGAAATGAAACTAAACATAAAGGAACGGAACTCAATCTACAACTGATATAAAGCCTAGGCTTCAGCCCTGGACTTCGACCACTCTATAGCTTCCCTTTCAACCAAACTCGCCACCAGCTTGTTGGTTTCTGCTTCTGCTCCCTAGCGATCCCAACCGATCAAATCTCCGACACTATTAGACTCATCAACCTCAATAGAGTTGAAGGATATTGGAATCCCATCAACATGGCTCTCTCACCAGCACTCGTTCATTAATCCGGCATATATCGGAGTCGAACATAGATTCTCTGCCTTCTAGGGTGGATATGATGCTACTACGCTTCGACAAATAACGGCCTTTCTTCTGTTTCCTCATCACACCCATGTGTTTAAGCACAACCATGACTTTCCGCTCGACTACTCTCTCAATAGATAGCTCGTCGATGTCGGGAAAAGGTACGAACTCAGAGTCTCCTCTTACAGGAATAGGTTGATAGATAGAATAAGAGGATGAGGATGCACAGCTGACAGGTAGCACTATATCATGGACTGGACTAGTAACATCGTTATTCAATAATAGAGGTGCAATAGAGTAAGGCACCAAAGGCTGAGAAGTCTCACAGTCAGACGTGGGCTTGTGGTTTTGGGCCACCAAATGGCTGACGATGGTCACAGGAGTATGGGCTACTATTTTGGGCATATGAATATGTGAGTTGTCCTTGCGAGTAGAGTCTAAATCGGCTGGTAGGGAAGCATTCTGATGGGCCAGGGACTGTGCAGACAATTCAGACGGTATTTGTTTTGGAGACTGTGAAGAATGGCAGCTAACTGGCAGCGCAACAACGTTGGAGCATTTTTGAATTAAGCCTCATAACTTGAAAGGATCCTAAAAAAGAGGACGGTCCTTATCCGAAGCGTGGTTTTGATCTTTGGGATGCTCAGTATTTTGTTCACGCTCGAGAAACCGAGGGCTCAACTTCATGCGGACAAGAGGGTTCCTGCACCACAACACCGCCTTTAGCCGTAAATGGCAACCGATCATGGGACCACTCCCAATCTAACGAATTGTATTGAGACTCGACAACACCTATCTCATAATTCTTCCCACTAATGGACAAAGAGAAAACATAATCAATGAACCTCATAGAAGACGTCAGAATTAGAACTTCAGCAACGTCAAACCTTACTTTACTCCTAGACTCACTACTCCAATCCACCATAACACCCATCTTCATAGAGATCAACTTGAAAAAATCCTCCGACCATGCATATGGAGGGGTACCCTTGATCAGAACCCAACACAAATGGTTACATGCTGCATCGTCCGACTTCCACTCTCTAAACTCACAGAATAAGTGCTCCACAACTTCTGGTTTATTCGAAAGCAGCATGTGCATAGCCTTTGTTGAACAAAATCTGATTAAGAATGAAGTACCTCCTAGCGGGATCACCGTCTCAACCATCGACACAGAGGATGTCAACAGTGCACTTAAACTGTTAATTGGTATAAGAGACTTAAGAACACCAAAAGCACATCTGTCAATCCACTAGGGACATCCATTCTTAGAAATAAAAGCATGGTCCTCTTTGATAGAGGATTGATTAACCCTTGCATGCTTGGACTCGGACCCTGTTGTAACAGCTTCTGCGAATGTTTTATTCCCAGAGACTTATCCTTTAAACTTCTCCCTCTGAGGGTGACCGCTACCTGCCTTCATAGGGTGCATGCCACCAGCAGCCACCCTTCTTCTGGATAAAGACGCTGCAAGGGCAATCCCGTCAGGGTTGATGGAGTTGATATGTTGAATAAGAGTTTGGGCAGTCACGTTGTTCTTGAAGCGAATAAATGCATATCTCATTCCATCTCAGTTAGGTTTCTGTGGGTTGAAGACATCCATGACGTCCCTAAATCTTGCCATGAAGAGGTGAAGATCCGTTGGCAGCCATCTAGTAGGGATGTTAGCAACGTATATGCTGATTACTAAGTTGTTCTCTATTGCAGTTTGCACTACCTTTCGGTTCCATTTGGAGAAATGGAGAGGTTTAGGGTAGTTTGGGGGATTAGCAGCTAAGGTTGTGTTTTGGGAATTCATGAAGAATGAATCCACACGATTATGGGGGTGGTCGGGATTAGGTTGGATGAAAGGTGGGAGACCACCTGGAAGACCAGGGGACATAGGTTGAGACAGAAAGGGTTGAGAGGACATGATTGGGTTGAAATCGTGGTTGTGAGTGTTTATTATTCCTCTTAGAGAAAGCTAACTTTCTCTTGTATATAATATAAGTTGCCATAAGAACTCTAGTAGTAGACATAAAACCTACCTAACCACATACAAAATCTAGTTCAAAGGGAGAAAAATTATTGCAGTGGCTCCTCGGTCTCTATGGCAAAACACAGATCCATCGATGATCTTGACAACAACTTGTTGGTTGAAATTCTGCAACTACTCCCCTGTTTCAAGTACGCTGCTCGATGTAAGTTGGTCTCAAAGCGTTGATGCTCTTTGATCTCTAGTCCAGTATTTCTTGGCCCCTTCAAGGACCGCCTTGAAACCTCTAAAGCAAACCAACCAAAACCGTTTGCTCTTATTTTCCATGGTGTCCAACATCCCAAGTGGTATAGATATACCCACCAGGTAGTAACTTCCAACGACGAATCCTCAAGGTTGCTTTTAGATTTCCTCCCCGGTTTCAAGCCTGGCTGCCTTGGAATTGCAGCATCATATAAGGATGTACTCTTGTGTTACCTGACAGGTGATGAGAACCCGATAGTGTATTTCCTATGCAACCCGCTCACTAAGCAATGGGTTGCTCTCCCCTCTATCCGCGTGGAAGGATATGCAGTCAGGATAGGCTTCATGTGCAATGAGAGCCATTGAAGAGTTGTGAGAATCCCTACATCACTAGATCAAGACAAACCAATATCATTCACGGACGGCATATTTTCATCAGAAACACAGACGTGGAGGAAGTTCGAGATCTTGCATCCATGTGGTGATATATTTCGTTTCTACAGTTATTATTATGACCATTACCTAGACACATTGACTTGGAATGGTACCTTTTTCATGTACAACAAATGGGATTGTAGTATTATAGCATACAGATTCTGGGAGCCAGAAAAATGCCATATAATCCCCACACCCACACATGAATCGATGATACCAACCACTAGTGTAGCGTTCGGGGTGGGATGCCACGGGTTGACCTTGAAGTTATTGCAAGTATCTGCTCCTGAAAGGTGGCAAGGCGGTAAGGATCAGTATCGGGCTTACAAGGATGGATTCCTGAGAATTTGGGAATTGGAAGACTACAAGAGAGGAGAGTGGAAGTTAAAGCGCATGGCTTATTGGTGGGAAACTTTTCCTGTTCTTGGTGATGATGATTGTGATTTTGTATTGAAAAAAGAACTAACATCGTTGAAAAGAGAATTGAAGTGTAGCTACCCAAACGTATATGTTGTAGCTTTGGACCCCAATGACAATGACATAGTCTACTTTGCTCGTACATCTCTAGGGAATTTCGAAAGCCTTTATTCATGGAATTTAAGGTCAAAAGAGGTTAGAGTAATTGATAGACGACCACGAATTCCAGAAAAATTTAATGTCAAGTGTGCCTTCCAGATACCATTGACCCAGATCTTTACCATGCTTCCTATAATTGCTGCCCGCGGCGGCAAGGATAAGTAATCCTCCCTACTTGTTTTTCAATTTATTTCTTTGTTTTTGTCAATAATAAAACTTTGGTTGAAGTATATATTGCACAGTTCTCCTCATGGAGTCGTTCATATTGAAAACCCACATAGCTTGCCTACTGCGTTGTTTTTGAGTGACTGTAGATATTCTTTACTGCCGATATTGATGAATTAACTAGTAGGTTAATTCTTTACTAGCAGGATGTTTGGTTGGATGTAATCAATCAGAGTGAAGATTGTTTGTTTAATATGATCTAGCTAGGCAGGTTTAGATTCATCATCAGGAGTATCTCGACTATATCTAGACTAGTGTGATCAGGATCTGATTTTTTCATTAATTTGGTGGAGGGCAATCCTTGTGAGTGTGAGCGAATATTGCGCCAAGCGATCGAGCAAGGTGTCTAGTAGTGATAGTCAAGCCGGAGAAAGTGACTTTCACCTGTTGAGTCTATGCCACAACTCTGATGCTAGTTTCTACTAGGGGTCGTCAAGCACCTTTTTGGGCCCCCGAGTTTCGCGTTTGTCCCGTTTGTATACCCGGAAGTTTTTCTGTCCCTTTTGTATACCCCGTGTTTAGAATTTTGTCCCTTTTCTGTACCTCGGGCAGCCCGGGCAATGACGTAACCATCTGCCAGGGTCCACTTGACACATGTTGAATTTTTATTGGACCACGCGGTTTTAAAAAGTAGGACCCACCTTTTTCCAGAATTTTTAATTTTAAAAAATTCTAAAAATTGTTATCTTATTTTTAAATTGAAATATTGACCCGATTTTATTCCCGGTTTTCCCAATACGGTCTGAGTTAAAAAAAAAACCATCCCAATCAATTTAATTAATTTTATTCTCCTTTCCTATCTTTTTTTCCTTTTTTTTCCTCTTCTTCTTCTTCCCCACTCACCTGCCCAGCCAACTCATATCCACTAACCCACTGGGTTTCTTGGAAAGAGCGGCCACCGTGTACGGCGACTGCCCCTCCATAGTCTACCACGACGCCACCTACACTTGGTCCCAGACCCACCATACCTCCGGGTGGCCTCCTCCCTATCCTCCTACGGCATTGGCCGCGGCGATGTCGTCTCCATGGTGGCCCCTAACACCCCGGCCATGTACGAGCTCCAGTTCACGGTGCCCTTCTCCGGCACCGTCCTCAACAACATCAACATTCGCCTCGACGCCCGCACCATCTCCGTCCTCCTCCGCCACAGATTTTAGGTCGGAGTTTGAAATTGCTCGATCCACCGGGACATACAAGGCGATCCTTCAATCATTATCGTACATCTTCATCCGAATATCGGACCGGCTGGGGCAGATGGTGTCAATCGTGGTAGAGGCGGCAAAGTAGAGCCTGAAAAAGAAAGAGATGCCCATCCCTCCCTGGAGAAAACAGGATTACATGCGTGCCAAATGGTTGTCTCGTAATTTCACCAGACTAAACGACGCTGCGGAGAAGAGAACAGCAGGAGATGATGATAATACCCGGGGTTCGGTTGCCGCGGTGGAGAGCGATGACTGTGGCGGAGAGCTCGATCTCATTTTTAGAGAGAAGGCGACGTCGTTGGAGACGGAGCAGCCGAGCTCGTCCTCCTTCCTCCTATGAGTCGTTGTCTCCATCGGCGGGGGTGGAATCCGAAGCGAAGGTAGTGGAGCCGACGACGTGGCAGCTGCCGGCGGTGAAACCCAGAGGTGCAGTGAAGACTAGATTAGCTTCTCTGCTCAAAGAGAAGCCATAAACAAATTTTAGGATTTTTTGGTTTTTTTTTCTTTTTGCTATCGAGGTATAAAAAAATAAGAATATAAAAATTATAAATCGGTAGTTTTAGTGATATAGACCGTATTGGGAAAACCGAGAATAAAATCGGGTTAACCAAACAGTATTTCAATTTAAAATAGGATAATAATTTTTGAAATTTTTTGAAATTTAAAATTCTAAAAAAGGTGAGTCCTACTTTTTAAAACTACGTGGTCCAATAAAAATCCGACACGTGTCAGGTGGACCCAGGCAGATGGCCACGTCATCACCCGGGCTGCCTGAGGTATAGAAAAAGGACAAAATTCTAAACCCGGTATATACAAAAGGGACAGAAAAACTCCCGGATATACAAACGGGACAAACGAGAAACTTGGGGGCCCAAAAACGTGCTTGACCCTTTCTACTACTAGTAGGTGTATATAAAGAAGGCATGGTAGATGGTCCCGTGGAAAAACATGGCCAAAAACAGGCTACCAGGTCACAAAGACATCAATAGTCAGGAGCAACTTTAATCAGACAAAAAAACCTTGGGGATAACATTAAACTTTTCTAAGAAGTTGAGGGACATAAAAGGTAATTTAACCCATACAATGAAATCATTTTGAAGGTCAAGTACATGCAGCTGTAATAGATAATGATCTTCATACACCGTCCGGCTATGATCACTGGGTAGACAATTCATTAAGAATCTCTTTGATTAGGGTCTCAAAAAGGAACTTGTAAGCTGCTTCAGTTGGAAGGATTGAATCCCAAAATAGATATTGAGAAGAATTGCTACACAGAGGTGTTGCAACATTACACAAGAATGATACTTCTACTACTCCTGTTCCACAACATCCTCTGTGTGTTTCCACAAATCCTGTCATGTCATTACAAATATTAGTATCATAGAATTAGTCTGCTGCAGTAAATTTCAATATAAACTGCATCCACCTCGGATTAATGAAATGGGTAAGACAATGTCTTACAAATGCTAAACATTTAGCTTGGTTAAAAGACCTAGTGTGTCCTTTCACTTTTTCGATTTCAATGTTTATGTCCCTCTTCTTTTTATTTCAAACATTATGTCCCCAAACCTGTTTGAAATGAATCAATGTTGTCCAAATTACCTCCAATTCCAGGTCATCCAATCACTGTCTGCCACGTGTCTTGAGAGGGTCGGGGCCCGGTTGCCAGGTGGAAATTTTTATTCCCCTCCCTCTATTTTCCGGATTTTTATGTTTTGGAAGGAAAAAAAATTTATTAATAAAAAATATACTACCCTCCTCCTCCGACAGCATCACCACCATCACCATCACCAAATATTTTTAATTTTAACTCCTCCTCCCACAGCATCACCACCACCACCACTGCCGCCCCCACCCCCACCCCCACTCCCCCTCCCACCCCAATCTTCTTCTTCTTCTTCTTGTTATTACTACTCTCCTCCTCCGACGACAACATCTCCACCATCAGGCTCCATCTAAGGACACGAAGCCGAACTGAGACCTCTGCTTGACGTGCTTGCTGAGATCGAGGAGGGCGGAGAGGGCAGGGGCGACGGGCTTGGGCTTGGGCTTGTCCTCGTCGGCCATGAAGACTTGGAGGGTCTTGGTAGGGCCGGAGTAGTAGACCCAGAGGCAGTGATTCTTTCCCCCTGGGGGAGCGATCTGGTTGTCCAGGGAGGAGAGGTTGGCGGTGAGGGTGGAGTTGACGGAGTGGAGGTCGGGCCCAGGTGGTTGTCGCGGGGTCGAACCCCTGCTTGACGGTGTTGAGCTCGACGGCGACGATGCCGTTGTCGGGGCGGTTGTCGATGGAGGAGTTGGTGAGGCACAGGTATTGGCCATCGCTGTTGAGGGGGATGCCCAGGTCCGGGGAGATGAGGGAGAAGCCTTCACCTGGTAGAAAAGTGTTGAGGGGGAAGACGTTGACCAGGAAAGTGGTATTGAAGGATGCGATTCTTACTGCTTTTGTTGTGGATTGCGACTAGGTGGACCTGAGCTTGGTTCGTCGCCGCTCCTTCGCCGTTCCTGGTAAGCTCTGCCGCTGTCCCCTTTGTTCCTTGTCTTCTTCTCTTTACTTGCTACAATGTTTGGACTAACACATTTCGGGTTGTGTGTTTTGTCGATGGGTTGTTGGTGGACGATGGCTGTTGCTTGTGTGGTGGTGGTTTGATTTGTGTGTGCGTGGCGGTGGGGGTCGGCGGTGATGTGTGTGTGTGGCGGTGCTCGGTCATTTGGGGTGTTTTTCGCGGTGGTTAGTTCCATGTAGTGCTGTTACCGGGCTCAGATGTGAGCTTGGGTTCAGGCCTAGTGCCGGCAGTGAGGTTTTAATTTTTGGTAAGTGCCCCTGCAACCACTCTTCCTCTCTCAATTCGTTTGTTGATGGTTTTGTGATGGTGGCGGGCTGATGATCGATGTGTTGTTGTGTTGGCTGCGTTGAACGGCTTTGATCACCGGTAGAGGCTTGGGTTTGCGTCTGAGAGAGGAAATGGATAATTCGAAAATTAAAGTGAGGGGAATAAAAATTTCCACCTGGCAACCGGGCCCCGACCCTCTCAAGACACGTGGCAGACAGTGATTGGATGACCTGGAATTGGAGGTAATTTGGACAACATTGATACATTTCAAACAGGTTTGGGGACATAATGTTTGAAATAAAAAGAAGAGGGACATAAACATTGAAATCGAAAAAGTGAAAGGACACACTGGGTCTTTTAACCCATTTAGCTTACCATATTTTTGCGGGTGATCAACCATGTCTGACATGGGATCATAAACATTTGCGTATGCAATTGTGCTTCCAGGAAGTGATTCCTTCAGTATGGGTAACAGTGACTCCAGCTTTCCATTATAGGATCGAGAAGCTGCATTTTCATCTTCCAAGCATGTATGAACTAATCTTACTGTCATTTGCATGGGAAGACAGCCAAGTGGAGCAACTCCGCAAATAATGAAAAATCGCCCTCCTAGATCGTATAGTTCCTGTGGATTTTTCATTCTCCAGGGAAACAAAAGAACATAAAAACCAGTAATGAAGTAATGTAGAAGTATTTGTGACACTACTGAGCTTCTACACACAACCTTCCTAGTTGACATATATATTAATCAGCCATTGAAAGATGTAAACGTTTGTGTACCTGAACAAAATGTTAGATTGATTCCAGTGTGCTGTTAGATTCATTTTGTTGTGCGGGTAGAATATGAGTATAGAAAGGAAGGGCTAATAATTTGGAGGAACGGTTCAGGAAAACAAGGATGGAACACAATGATACTTGGATTGTTTCATGTTGCTAGATGGTTTAGAAGCTCAAATCATTATCTTACAAGAATGGTTCCATGATCTTTTGGTTGTGAATCATTTGCAATCAAACTGTTGGGGTGAATTGATGGTTGGGAAATGTGAATGAGTGTGATATCCTCAAGGGTTTGGTTTGGTTTGCAGTGGTGTCCTGTTCATCTACAGATTCTTGCTATTGAATTAGAGAATATGTGATTGTATATTAAAATCATTCATCCTCTAAAACCTAGTGAGGTGAATAATGGAAGAAATTGAAAACTTATCATAATCTTAGAATTCATGTTTTAACAGCTGTTACCGCTGTTATCCTCCATCCTCCACCAATGTCTTCATGTTTTCTAGTGCTTTGCTCTCTCCTAGTTCACCATGATGGTAGCCAGTAGGCCTTTTTTATTGTGTCCGCCAACGCACATAGGACCCAAGCTTTCTTTTACAGGCAAATAATATTAGATGATAAGGATTAGAGAAAGGAGATATGATCTATACTTGTCTATAGAATTCTATTATGTAACAAACTCTTGCGCAAGAAGCAAAGACCTAAGTTCTAGAAACGAGGGAAGAGGTGTTTTAGAAGTTAAAAGAGTGACAATATCACCATACTCAGTGGGCAGGCCATCTAAGACTTGCATGATAATATCATCATCACTGACCCGACGACCAATGGACTCAAGATTATCTGCTATACTACGAACAGATTGAAGATAATCAGACATAGATTGGGAACCTTTCTTAGAATTGACAAAAGCAGACCGATACTCCATGTATCGAGCTTGCACATGATCATGGAAGAGTTGTTCGACAGTCAACCATACCTCTCGCGCAGTGGGAAAAAATCCAGGACGAACTATGAGACGCAAGAGATCTTGACTGACAGTAGCATAGATCCAGGTTACCAAGGTGTTATCGATTTGAATCCAGTGTGAATAAAGAGGATTGGGTACGGGTGGCTCATTAGGTGTTTCAGCAGCAAGAAATGCGTCTGGTGGTACACTAGTTCCATCAATATGGCCCAAGACCTGATGGGATTGGAAAACCGTATATAGGAGGCTTTGCCAGACCAGGAAGTTGCTAAAATCTAAGCGAGTGGGAACATAATTTCGGATGTTGCTAACACTAAGCACTGAATGGACAACTGTGCTAGAAGCCATAACGGTTTGAGCAGAGGAAGAATGAGAAGAAGAGGAAGAACCAGAGAGGGTTGAAGAAGAGGAGGAAGAAGACGCCATTTAGCAAGAAAAGGAAGTTTGCAGAAAGTGAAAAACTCAAGGAATGAGAGCCTGCTCCGCTACCATGAAAGGTCTGAATACCAGGATGTCAAGCATGACAGTCCTGTGCTCCTTATATTGAACAAATATACAAGAGTTTGTTACATAATAGAATTCTATAGACAAGTATAGATCATATCTCCTTTCTCTAATCCTTATCATCTAATAAATAAATGATGCAACTGACCTTTAAAGCATGTCAAAGGCGTTGTGTTAGGTTGTTATCTTCTCAAGTCTATTTGCTGCCTGGAGATGGTCTTTGGAACTTTTTATTGATAGGCAATATTTCATGGTATGGATCATACATGCTTGGAGGCATGTGCTTTATCTCTCCGTGCTTCTTAGTGGGTTTGGATTGCACATCCTGTTTCAGCTTAGTTGCTAAAGTTTAGAGGAATCCAATTCAAAATTGCCCGACCAAAAGGCAGTAAGGAATAGAGTTTCACAGTGGGCTATTTAGATTCCAGTTGCCTTGTCACATGCAGTATTCTTCCCACCATGTACTCATTTTTTTTGTATTAGAGTTCTGGTTTGTTTTGTTGTTCTAACATGTTGTCTGTCTTGAAATTAATCCCAGGTTGCACGCACAGGCCTTCACTCTGGCTGCATTAGTTGGTGCTGCTGCTGTGGAATACTATGATCATCAGTCCGCAGCCAAGGCCGACAAATATGCCAAGTACTTCCCACACGAGGAGAAATGAACTATATGATGTACATATAGTAAGGTTTTGAGGATGGAACTAATAACATTATTTGCAGTTTGCTAGGATAGTATTCGGTGGAGCAGAGGGGCATGTTTTTCAACCGCTTTAGTTCAGTTCATTAGATTGGAATGAGAGTTGAATTAGAATTTATTGTTAAATTCACCAAACTTGCTCACATTTGCCCCCGTAAATTTCAGGCAATAGTTCCTGAAGGATGTTGAACAATTGAGGGGTTGTATCCCATTTTTACAATTACAATCATATGAATTTGTTGTTAAAATGCTTGTGTCCTGATGTACAAATAATGAATAGTGCTGATCATCTTGAGAATGATGTCCTATGTGAAGCTCTGATCCCTCTCGTAGTTATTGGAAATGATGTTGCGATTCTACAGTTGTGTTTCTGATATTTTGATTAGGCTAACAGTGTTCAAAGATGGCTGCTAAAAGTAAAGACGGAGTCATCAACTTTCTAATGATAACTTTGATTTTGTGGTTAAGACAAACAACCCAGATGGTCTCTTCTTTTGATAATATTATGGTGGGGTAACCAATGCTTGTAGACTGTAACACGAAATCAAAGCTAAATGAACTCTAAGATTATTCTTCAAGTTTTGATGCCTGCAATGCATAATCTTGGCCTCTTGGGATTCGTAAAGTCATCAACTAGCGTCGGCTCCTACTCTACAATTTCCTTGTGAAAGTCCATTTTTTTGTTCGTCTCCAAGCATTAGGTGGGCTTTAGTAAGTATTAGCTGGGCTCAAATGCTGAAGCCCAACTTAGCCCAAATACATTATGCCACAATCGCTATTGGAAACAGTTGAATATCTCCCCTATTCTTTTGTCCATGGACTAGGCCGGTGTGGTTCTCAAGTCGCTACAACAGGGTTTTACGAGTTTTAATGGTTCCTTTCTGTCTTGAAGAACAATGAACTTCAAAGGAGTAACATAATCTTCCTCATAGCTTACTTATATTGGGAAGTTTGGAAGGCAGGAAATAGTTTCATTGTTAGAGGTATTACTCTAAATCCTAGCAGGGTTGTGGAAAGTGCTCTAAGACAATCTAGTGAATACTCAACAGTTGGGGATGTCTACATGCAAAGGTCAAACGTTTACCTCATTGGAGTATAAAGCTATGTCTTGGACTCACCAAATAACTTAAGTTTTTTGGATTGAGTTAATTCTTGTAATTCTCTCCTTGTTGAAGTAAAAAAGAAATATGATTGGACTAGGGCTTAGACTATAAATTTGTTTAGACATGAAACAAAAAAGGGAAACCAGGAAATAGGAAAGAGATCTAAATGCCCCAAATAAGAAAAGGCAAGAATAGGAAATGGAGGTCAGAAAAAATAGAATATAAGGGCTATTGAATGACACAGATCCTTTATTTTTGCTAATTCAGCCATAGATGCTTCCCTATTTTCTTTCTTTTGGCCAAGATGATGATGATCTGCAGATTGTATTACACTATTACTGAGATTGGATTTTTATCCTCATATCTTACTAGAATTCCTCCGTATCAATTCCGTCCAGCAAGTTTATTATTTCCTTCTCTTGTAGCCAATATGAAGTTGTGCAGATTATATTACCAAGATTGGATTTTAATCCTCATAATTTTACCAGGATTCTGCAGGAAAAATTTCTGTCCAGCAACTTTTTCTTTCACCCCTCAGATCCCCATGATTCTTCCAAGGAATGGGGATATAATTAATGCACCTTTACAAAGACAAATACTATATAACAACTGTGTCATTCAAAAAGATTACACAAAAGTTTGACGCCAAGCAATCTAAGTTGTTCAAATCTTTGGCAAACTCGGACGATGCACATGGCTACCACAAAGTTCTTTTCTGCTTTGGTTCTTCACTTTTGCTTGCTTCTTGCTCTTTCCAGTGCATGGGGTGGTGCCCATCATCTTCCAGGAACTTGCAAGATTGATTCAGTTTATCAGCTTGGCGATTCGATATCGGACACCGGGAATCTGAACCAGGAATACCCTTCTTCTCCATGTGCAAGGCTTCCTTATGGGGAAATGTTCAACCACACAGCTACTGGTCGATGCTCTAATGGGTTGCTGGTGATTGACTATATTGGTAAGAAGTAATATTGAAGACACTCTTGTTTGTTTCTTATCTTCTGTTTGATATTTACTTGTTAATTAATGCTATATTTCATGAAGGATATGGAAAAGAAATGAATGGAAAAGAAGAGTACAAATATACTTTCTACTAATGTAGCATAAAAAATTTGCAGCATAGACAGTTTCTTTTGCATCTCTTTTTTTTTTTGCATTCATTGTATATTACTGTATTATAGAAGTTTTAGGAACGTTAAAAAGTAGTAGTCATGCTGATTATCACGACTCTGTCGTCAAAAGCAGTTTTTGTGAAAGTGAAACTTTCAATTTATGATGCTTTCTTGGGCAAATGCTATGATTGATCGGACTAGATAATATTGTTGCACCAAACAAAGAAAATAAAGAGTTCCTTATGATGCCAAAAGCAAAATTCTAGCTTTTATGACTCATTGATTATGACTAATATCTTTCTTTTCATTAATAGACTCTGCCCAGATCAGAGGAACTAAAAATATTCAATATATGTAATTGATTTTTCCATATTCTTGATGTCAATACTTTTTATGATGGCTCCTAGTGTTTGCTGACTTTTTCTTTTTCCTGTACATATATACTAGTTGGATGCTGTGAGATTAGAACTCGAGACCTCTTGTACTCTTGCATTTGCAAGAGTACCAATACGCTACTAGCCTATTAGTTATTTGGTGACTCTCTTAAAGCACACAAATCTGACTAATGTGAAGCCGGAACTATTAATTAGGCACATAATTTTGTACTTTTGCAGCAAGATCATTAGGTTTGCCATTGCTTGATGCCTATAAGAATCCCAATGCAACATTTGGTCGTGGGCGTGGAGTGAATTTTGCAGTTTCTGGGAGCACTGCTTTGCCAGTTGACGTTCTAGCAAAAAAGAAAATCAACTCGCCATTCACCAATAGTTCTCTGGATGTACAACTTGATTGGATGTTCTCTTACTTCAACTCAATCTCATTCAATAACACAGGTGATATCATTACTACATGTTGCAAAATTTAATCTTTTGTATTTAGGAATAAAAATCATTACTAACTCTCTATCTTCTTTTTTATTATTTTGAATTATAGACCTAGCAGAGAAAGTAAAAAATGCTCTTTTCATCGTTGGAGAGATTGGCGGCAATGATTATGACTTTGCATTATTTCAAAACAAAACCCTGAAGGAGGTGAAAGACATGGTACCCGAGGTTGTCCAAGCCATTACAGATGCTGTGACGGTAATGTTTATTAACCTTAACCAGTTTCTTTACTCCACTAATTAATATGCAAATTTCTTCTAATTACACAATCATCTAATATTCAATTGCAGAGAGTTATTGGCTATGGTGCTCGACATATTATCGTCCCAGGAAATTTTCCATTAGGTTGTATGCCATACTACCTTACAAAGTTCCAGACCAGTAATATGGATGCCTATGATGAATTCCACTGCTTGAAGGAATTCAATGACTTCTCTAATTACCACAATGATCATCTCAAGCAAGCAATTAAAGACCTGAAGGAAATGAACGAAAATATCAATATAGTTTATGGTGATTATTATGGTCCATATGAATGGCTTTTGACTCATGCAGCTTCAAATTGTAAGTACTTCTCCAAGTATCATCACATATTATAAATGATACAATATTGGTTGTAATTTACTAATTTTCTTCCTGCATGTACAAATTTACAGGTCTAGATACCAAGTCTCTACTAAAAGCTTGCTGTGGGGTTGGAGGAAATTATGACTATAGTCCCACCAGATCATGTGGAAATCCAGGAGTTCCAGTTTGTGCTAATCCTGATCAATTTATGAGCTGGGATGGAGTTCATCCCACACAAAAGGTTTACAAACATATAGCATTTTCTCTCATTGAGGACATCTTTCCAAGATTGTGCTCTTCCTAGCTAACATGAGAAACTTGTAGACAACCCATAACTTCTAAAGGTGTTATGTCTTGTCATTTGTTTTTTCACCTATTCATGTGGATGCATGCGCTGTATTGCCGATATTTTATCAATAAAATGAAGCAAAGTCAAAGAAAGATTAATGCCGCATTGTATTCTTATTAGAAAAGTGTATCTCCTTTAACAGTTACATTTATGGTTTAGTAATCATGACAAGCTATTGCACAACCTAGAATGACAAGAAACTTAGAACTACAACTAGTAGGACCAAAGGTTCCGTCCATATCGTGCAAAAAGATACTCAAAAGACCAATTCGGGGACATGGTGGAGATAAGTCTATTGGCACACCTTTAATTGACTAATAAGAAATGGTCACCATCACCATTAATGGTCAGTTGTGATCACTGGGTAGAGAGTTTAATAAGGATCTCTTTGACTAGTATGTCAGCAAGAAGCTTAAGCTGCTTCTGTTGGATGGATTGAATCCCAAAACAAGTACTGAGAAATATTTGTTACACAAAGGTTTTGCAATATTGCACAGGAGTGCCACTTCTATTAATCCTGTTCCACAACACCCTCTTCGTGTTTCCACAAATCCTGTCATAGAATTATTTGCGTTATTGATTAGAAATTACATAGTCAGGGAATCATAATCTAAGGTAATTTCTCATTGCTAATAAAATGATATATAAGACAACTATCTCATAATATGGCCATAGGCTAAACATTTAGCTTACCATATTTTTGTGGGTGATGAACCATGTCTATTAGGGGATCATAAATGTTAGCTGATGCAATTCTGCTCCCAGGAAGTGATTCTTTCAGGTCATGTAACAGTGCCACAAGTTTTTCATTGTAGGATTGACAAATTGCATTCAAATCTTCTAAGCAGGTATGAACTAATCTTGCAGTCATTTGAATGGGAAGACACCCATTTGGAAAGACTCCAAAAATAGCAAAAGATCGTCCTCCTAGATTGTATAGTTCCTGTGAAATCCTCATTTCCAGGGGTAAACAGAACATCATCAAGACCAACAATAAAGTAATGCAAACAGGTCCCTAGCTAGTTCATATACCAAGTGAAAGAAGCAAATATGTGTACCAGAACAAAATTCTGAAGAAGGTCCAGCACAAAATCTTGAAACCCAGTATCGTTAAACTGCAGCCTCCTTCGGGTTAAGGCATTATAGTAATCAAGGAAGTCATTGTTTCCTGAACTGATCATGATCAAAGAACCGCCAATTCTTCTATTGGCCTCTTCTTCTCCAACAATGCCTTTGAGCCTGGCTATATAGTTCTTGAACATCTCAAGTTGCTTGGACGCTGGAATTACTCCAAGTGCAGCATTTGTCAGGTCATCATATCCCGATGCAGACGATGCGAAAGACACCCCGGTTCGAATGTCATAATCGGACAAGCTCGGATCAAGGAAAGGAGGGCCAGCATCTTTGATGTTAAGCAAGCTGGCTATGAAGTCAGGAATGAGTTTCCCATCAGAAAATCTTCCTGTAGGGATGTGATATGGGAAGTTCAATCCATATGGATAATGGTTGCTCTTGATCACACTCTTAATGTAGTTGCTATTGCCACTATCAACTGAAGAATCCCCAAAAACTAAAATATGGGAGAATTTGGGTAGGGCTGCAGTAGCCCAAGTTGCGTCACATTTGGTAATAAAGATGGCAACCAAGGCTTGGAGGAGGGAAAGAGCTGCCATATAATTGTTTGCTTTCCTTTGGTTATGATCACAGCATGATCATATCTTAGCATGAGTTTGTAGGTAAACAAAAGCTTAAATGTTGATGGGTCGTCCTTCAAGAATTTGGTAAGAAAACGACTAGAATTGTATCTAATATGGGTCCTGAGCAATTTTGAAGCCGTATTTTCCATCTATCATTTTCTTAAAAAAGATACAAATTAATATGATAGGTTATTGTTTTATAGTAATTATTATCTTATAGGAAATTTTCAAGCAAAAAAGGAATGCCTGGTTGTATTATTCTCAGTCATTAGAATTGATCTGTTTCCAAAATATGAACGGTAATGAACTCCTGATGTCAGTTCACTGATTGAACATTGGGACACTTCTTTTTAACTAATGAAACATAATTGTGATCACAGAATAATTTTTCTCATCCGGATCAATTTGTGAGGTGGGATGGAATTCATCATCCAACAGAAAAGGTTTATAAACATATGGCCTTTTCTCGAATTCAAGACGTCTTGCCAATGTTGTTCTCTTTCCAAAAACGGAACTTATAGAGTATGATTAGGGATGACTAAAAATCAAATTAAAATAGTCATTTCATACATCGCGGGGCGGCGATGGGGAGATTTTGCACTCGAGGTTAATTTGGGGGACGGGGGTATCAAATTATCCGCCCTGTGGGGCTCCGCAAAATATGAAATGACTACTTTATTCCTATTTCACTAATGGATATATTTTTATAATCTTGATATTTTGGTCATTTAAAGTATATAAGTTGTTAAATGTGAAACTTTGGAGATAAATCATTATTATTGTGTTACGATCGATTCGTAAAGACAAGTTGTTTACTTACAAGGTATGATAGGAGTGCTACGGCATCATATCATATTGTGTGTTGAATTGGATATTATTTCTATTAGTATTGTTATTCATATTGAATCTAGTGTTTAAATTTGCATTTTTTATCCAAAGAAAATTAAAAGAGTCATTTATAATTTGGGAAATGGGTATCCACGAGGGATCAGGGAGAGCGGGGCGGGGACGGGGAGAAGCTTATGGTGTGGGGGCGAGGCGGGGATCACTCCACCCGCTAATTCCCTGCCCGTCGCCATCCCTAAGTATGATGTTTTGTCATTTTTTTACCTATAGAGCTAATTTGTTTGATTATTTCATATGGATATATGCCTCGTGGTGTTAGTTATTCTGTCAATTAAACTAGCATATTCAACGATTTATTTACTCATTCCATATCTAGGGAAGTGTATGGTAAGAGAGAGAGGTTTGGGATTTGGTCGTATTGATTCTGCTATTATGTCAACTCACCATCTCCAAAAAAAAATTATGCTAATGATTGGGGTAATGATTTTGTTTTTATACTCAAACAATTGCATCATTACTAGCTGATGTCTACTTATTTTCTCATACAATGAAATCATTTTGAAGGTAAAGTACATGCAGCTGTAACAGATAATGGTCTTCATACACCGTCAGGCTATGATCACTGGGTTGACAATTCATTAAGAATCTCTTTGATTAGGGCGTCAAAAAGGAACTTGTAAGCTGCTTCAGTTGGATGGATTGAGTCCCAAAATAGATATTGAGAAGCATTGCTACACACAGGTGTTGCAACATTACACAAGAATGATACTTCTACTAATCCTGTTCCACAGCATCCTCTGTGTGTTTCCACAAATCCTGTCATGTCATTACAAACATTAGTATCATAGAATTAGTCTGCTGCCGTAAATTTCAATATAAACTGCATCCACCTGTGATTAATGAAATGAGTAGGACAAAGTCTTATAATGGCCAAACGCTAAACATTTAGCTTACCATATTTTTGCGGGTGATCAACCATGTCTACTATGGGATCATAAACATTTGTGTACGCAATTGTGCTTCCAGGAAGTGATTCCTTCAGTGTGGGTAACAGCGACTCCAGCTTTCCATTGTAGGATCGAGAAGCGGCATTTTCATCTTCCAAGCATGTATGAACTAATCTTACTGTCATTTGCATGGGAAGACAGCCAAGTGGAGCAACTCCGCAAATAATGAAAAGGCGCCCTCCTAGATCGTATAGTTCCTATGGATTTTTCATTCTCCAGGGAAACAAAAGAACATCAAAACCAGTAATGAAGTAATGTAGAAGTATTTGTGACACTACTGAGCTTCTACACACGACCTTCCTAGTTGACATGTCTACTAATCAACCATTGAAAGATGTAAATGTTTGTGTACCTGAACAAAATTCTGAAGAACCTTCAGCAGAAAATCCTGATACTCATCAACGTTAAGTTGCAGCCTTCTTGGGGATAGGGCATCACTGTATGCAAGAAGATCGTTATTCCCAGAAGAGATCATGATCAAAGAAGAACCAACTGTTTTATTGGCCTCTTCTTCACCAACAATGCCCTTCAGCCTGGATATATAGTTCTTGAACATCTCAAGTTGCTTGGGCAATGGAATTACTCCAATTTCAGCATATGTCAGGTCATCATATCCTGATCCGGCCGATGCAAAACACACCCCGGTTCGAATGTCATAATCAGACAAGCTCGGATCAAGGAAAGGTGGGACAGAATCTTTGATGTTAAGGAAACTCGCTACTAAGTCAGGAATGAGTTTGCCATCAGAAAATCTTCCTGTAGGGATGTGATATGGGAAATTCAGACCGTATGGATAATGGTTGCTTTTGATCACACTCTTAATATAGTTGTTATTGCCACTATCAACTGTAGAATCCCCAAAAATTACAATGTTGGAGATGTTGGGCAAGGTTATGGCGCAAGTAGTGACATATGTGCAAAAAGTGATGGCAATTAAGGCTTGGAGAAGGGTAGGAGCTACCATTGTTTGTTCACTTTGTTGTAATATCTTTGCATGTATATATAGGTAAAAATAAGCTTACATATAGAATGATCGTAGATTGGTTCAAGTGGTAAGTGATTTGGTTTCGCTTAAACGAGGTCACGGATTCGATTCTTCGTGTATACAAAATGTTAATAGATGATAAGCATAATCCTCAAACCTAGTATAGTTATCGTGTTTGATACCTATCTGTTTATACTTATTCTGGTTGTATTAGGATCCCTCATACTGTAAGCCTTTGTTACGTGTGTAACCTCTATTGTATTTCATATCAGTATTTAATAACATGTCAGGGTTGTGCAAATGCAAGCCGATTATTACTCAACACAAATCTCATTAGGCTTTACTTCTTCATGGTAACGGAGACACAAAGCTTAACCGCATACCTCCAATAACCCTAGATCTTCCTTTTGTTCTTTTATCATGGCTATTGATCCTCCTCCCTCAGCCAGCTCTAGCTCAAATAATATTCCTAGTGGTGCAGCTGCTGCTACCGTTGTTGTTCCCCAGGTGCAGCCTCTGACCAATTCGCACCATGCAGTCTCTATTCAGCTAAATCACACCAACTATGTGTTTTGGCGTGCCTAGATTGAACCATAATTGGCGGGCCAAGGTGTGCTTGGGTATGTCACCGGTGCGTTCCCCTGCCCTTCTCCTGCTGTTACGACTGAAGCTGGTATTGTACAACCAAATCCCGACTATGATCGATGGATTCAGCTGGACCAAGCCATCTTGAGCAGCATTAATTCCTCGATTGCAGTAGAGGTTTTTTCCACCGTTGTTGGTAAGCGTACTTCTAAAGAAGCCTGGGATGCCTTGGAATCCTCTCTTGCGTCCTCTAATCAGGCTCGAAGGATGGCTCTTCATTCTGCACTGCACTGCACTGCAGCAGATCACACAGCTTCTTAAAGAACCGGACATGCAGTATTTGAATCGAGCCAAACGGCTCTCTGATGAATTGGCTGCGAGTGGACAAGCTATGTCCCCTATTGATTTTCAGATAAGTTTAATTCGGGGTCTTCTTCCTGATCTTAAAACCTTTGCAACCACTATTTCTGCTCGTCCCGAGCCTCTTTCTTTTGCAGAATTGCAGGGTGCACTCATGAGCTATGAGTTTCTCAACAATGACCCCTTGAAAACTCTTGCTATTGACTCGACTACTTCTGTTGAACTGCACAAGGATCAGTCTGTTCAACTTGCTACACCCGCAGTACATGTTACTCAAAAACAGCCCATCAATCCCTTGGCTCAGCGCGGTGGTAGAGGTGGTCGCTGCGGTCGGGGTCGCAATGGCCGAGGCTACAATCAACAGCCCTATGACAATAGGAATTTTCGTGGACAGGAGTCTGGTCGTCCACGGTGCCAAATATACAACAAATGGGGTCATACGGCACAGACTTGCTATCAGCGTCACTCTCCGGCCTCTGTTCATACAGTCTCTCATCCATATACCTCTTATTCCACAGATCAGTGGTTTCCTGATACGGGTGCTAGTCACCACGTGACTCCGGAGCAGCATCTTCTTCAGCATTACACTGAATATCCCGGGAGTGAAACAGTTCAGGTGGGTAATGGTCATGAGTTATCCATCGCAGGTGTAGGTAATACCTCTCTCTCCACTACCTCACGCCCTTTGCATGTCACAAACATTCTTCATGTTCCTCATATAACAAAGTCCCTCCTTTCGGTTCAACAATTTAGTAAAGATAATGATGTCTTTTTTGAGTTTCACCCTACTCTTTTCTTTGTTAAGGACCGAACCACCAAGCAAATTCTTCTTTCCGGCCGGAGTAGTCGTGGACTTTATGCTTTTGACTCTTTTTCCCCTTCTAGTGGACCGCAAGCACTTTCTGTCACTTGGGTAGAAGAAGAGATGTGGCATCAACGGCTTGGACACTCACATCGACAAGTTCAACAGCATCTCCTATCTACTTTTCCGCTTCCTGTTGAATCTAGATCACATTTTCATTCCTGTGTGTTCTGTCCTTTGGGCAAATCGTCAAGAATTCTTTTGTCTTTGTCTACTACTCGTGCCAATAAACCTTTAGAGCTTATTTCTACAGATGTTTGGGGACCCCCACATTCCAGTCTTGATGGTTCAAAGTATTACGTTATATTTTTGGATGACTATAGCAAATACTTGTGGTTTCACTGCATCAAACGGATGTTTATAATACCTTTTTAAAATTCCAAGCCCAAGTTGAACGATTTTTTAACACCAAGATCAAGAGTGTTCAGAGTGATTGGGGAGGAGAATATCGTTCACTGCATCAATGGTGTCAAAAGTGTGGTATTATTCATCGTGTACAATGCCCTCACACACATGAACAACAAGGCTCAGTTGAGCGTCGCCATAGACATATTGTAGAAACAGACTTAACTTTAATGGCCACTGCACATATTCCTTTTCAATATTGGCACTTTGCGCTTGAAACAACAGTTTTTCAAATTAATAGATTACCTACTGCTATCCTGCGCAACAAATGTCCTTATGAAACTCTGTTCTCTAAACCTCCCGATTATTCCTTTTTAAGGGTTTTTGGGTGTCTTTGCTACCCATATCTCAGGCCATATAAAACCTATAAGTTTGACTATCGTTCATCCTCATGCATATTCCTAGGCTATAGTCCTCTTCACAAAGGATATTGGTGTCTAGATTATTCGAATCACCGCATATACATTGCATGACATATTAGGTTTTTTGAGAATATCTTTCTGTTTCAAACATTGCAGTTAGCTACCCTCTCTTCCAAGACTCCTGCAGATAAGTGGGTGTCCATCCCTCTTCATGTTTTCTTCCCTGAGAAAGAAAAAGTGTCGTGCGCCACGACTACTCCATCACATCAGGTATCCCCAACAAACACATCTTTATCTCCTTCTTCGTCTACCCCTATATTCACACATGTTAACCCTATGTCTTCTCAAGATCATCAATCGTCCATGACTCATACACCCACACCCACAAATTCTAATCGTTTTGACTCACGACAATTATCTTTTTCCCAACCTGAGCTCTCGCCTACTTCGCCATCCTCACCATCATTATCCAGTTCATCACCACAATCCACTCCAGGACCCGAACCTCTAGCCCCACCTAGAAGAATGAACCTTCGACCCAATCCTAAACCTGTTCAAAAATACTCCCCATCCAATTTTCATCTAAGAAAACTACCTGCTCCTGCAACTGAACCTACTAGTTTCACTGAAGCCTCCAAACATCAAGTTTGGCAAGAGGCTATGCAAGATGAAATTAATGCTCTCCTACGGAATAACACCTGGACTTCCATGAATTTGGTTGGTAATAAATGGGTGTATAGGATAAAGAGACATGCAAATGGGGTGGTTGAACGGTATAAAGCCCGACTGGTCGCGAAGGGATTTCATCAGCGGGAAGCAATAGATTTTAAAGAAATCTTCAGCCCAGTAGTTAAGCCAACAACAATCAGGACTGTTCTCAGCTTTGCAGTGTGCTGTGGTTGGAACATACAACAACTTGATGTGAGAAACGCTTTTCTTCATGGTTTACTTGAGGAGGAAGTCTTTATGACACAACCACAAGGTTTTCAGGTGGCAGATAAACCACGTCATGTTTGTCGTCTCAACAAGTCTTTATATGGGTTAAAATAGGCCCCGAGAGCTTGTTACAAGCATCTCAGTGACTATTTGTTATCTCTTGGTCTTCGAGGAAGCAACGCACAGTAGCCAGGTCTTCCATCGAGGCAGAGTACAAAGCAGTTGCAGATGGTTCGGCTGAGGTGCTTTGGATACAATCCTTACTTGGTGAACTCGGAATTACACATTCTGCGCCTACATTATGGTGTGACAATATAGGTGCAACCTATCTTGCTCACAATCCGATTCATCACACACGAACCAAGCATGTATCGTTGGACTACCACTTCGTTCGTGAACAAGTTGCCACCAAGAAACTCCGTATACAATTTGTTCATAGTTCGGGGCAGCTGGCTGACATCCTTACAAAGGCTTTACCAGCTCAGCGATTTATTCTGTTGCGGACCAAACTAAACCTCCGTTGTTCACCCGGTTCAGTTTGCAGGGGCGTGTTAATAGATGATATGCATAATCCTCAAACCTAGTATAGTTATCATGTTTGATACCTATCTGTTTACATGTATTCTGGTTGTATTAGGATCCCTCATACTGTAAGCCTTTGTTACGTGTGTAACCTCTATTGTATTTCATATCAGTATTTAATAACATGTCAGGGCTGTGCAAATGCAAGCCGATTATTACTCAACACAAATCTCATTACGCTTTACTTCTTCACGACCCAGGTCAGATGATTTGCATTAGCCAGTGCAAAGCTCTGGATAACAGATGGGAAACTAAAAAAAAGAATGGTTTTCCTTGAAGAGCGACCGGACTTGTGACATAACTGAAAGGCCTAAGCAAACTGAAGCTGCTTTGCCATTTATCATTCCATGTGTATTTAGAATAAAGACATAATTACCAATAAGTTGTAGTTCAGTACTGCGGTTGTATGCATGGCTGAAGGTCTCATGTTCGAGAGCTCGGTGGTCATATAAATGGTTTATGAGTCATGAATCACCAAATCGTGAATCTTCACGTATCGGGTTTGATTGATCAGAAATTTCAACTGTTGATGTTTGTGTCAGTAAACGAACAATAGTGCTATCAATTCACTAGCTAATTTAACGCAATTTTGATCATCAACCTAGCATATTATTAACAGGTCTAGATAGTAAACTCTATCCAAAAAGCTTGCTCTGGGGTTGGTGGAAATTATGACCATAATCATCCTTGAAGAAAGCGTATAGATTCTTCTCTTCCAGCTGTGCTAATTAATTCTGATCATCATCAATCTATAAACTGCAACGGAGTTCATCCAATAGAAAAGGTTTATAAACACATATGGTATTTACTCGTTCAAGACATCTTTCCAAAGTTGTTATATCTTCTTAAAATAGGAACTTGTTAAAGCCCTGACCCTGAGTTGGGTGTTATGTCTTGTTATCACAGTCATTCTCAATTAAACAATCAGAAATCAGTGGTTTATTTTTGTGCTTACTGAAAGTTAAATGCCATATACAAATTTAGGAAAGTGTGTCTACTCTTAGGATTCATTTATGGTTTTAATAATTGTTAGAAAATGATCAAGCTACCTATTAGAAGTTTATAGAAATTGTTGCTTTTTGACTTTTGAAGTTTGATATTGTATTGTATCATCAATATGCATGCTTAATCAAGTGTGATCAGTCTCTCTTTGGTGTATAGATTAGCTTTAGCAGAGCAATGGAAGCTGTGGAGGATTCAAATATTTTATAGTATTGTTTAAATTGGCAAATTGCGTCCATTTCATTGAGTGAGATAGTCCATTGGACTTCAAAGTGAGCTTTTAAGAGATTGTTGAATCTCTTCAAGAAGAGGAGAGCATATACCCGTCACTGTCGTGGTATATATCCCACAATCAACTTCCATGCCAAAATCTCTCAACTATTGAACATACCACCGACGCCCTTGTGGCGCAGGCATAGGAGTTTTGGCCAAAGCCAACCACTCTGGTCCGAATTAGGAAACCACAAGCCAGGGTTTTATCAGAAAAATTCTACATGTATAAAAGAGGAAAACCTTAATGCATAAAAGCATTTAGCCATTGCCCATGAATAAACACTCTCATTAGCCTGTAAACCGGGACAGGAAATTTCGCAAGAAATTCCCCATCTACTCAAAAGACTTTTTATTATTTCAATACTTATCTATAAACATATAATCTAACCAATATACCATATATGACACAACTAGAATATTACTATACTAAAATTTCTATCAATGTAAGAATCTACATGTGTTTTACCTATATCATTCATTCTGAGTTTAGGCTTTGCTCTAGATATATATAATAGATAGATAGATTTTGCCCAACAAAGTTTTACAAAATCCCTCAATAATGATTGGACCAACCTAAAATTAGACCAAATGCACATTTTCAAAGAGAATTAAATCCAGTTATCAAAAAAAAAAAAAAGAGAATTAGATACATTCACTACTTGTGTTTGTAACTTCATAGCAAGAATCTTCGACCTAGTTCCTAATATGTAAATATGGAGAAATAGTCTCCTATTTTAATTGGGCAGAGTTGATGTTGTCTCAGACTTTTCTTATAATCGTGAATGAGTACTTTTTATGATTGACTATAAAACTCTTCAGTTTCAATATCTAATCCCCTCTAAACTTAGATCAAATTCCTCTTCAAACCCATGTTAATAGTTCTTTTCGGAGAAAAATTTTTTTATGGAAAGCAAAATTTTTATTAGAGAGAATTACCACAAGATAAACACTTATTCTCATGCCTTCAACTTAATTCCCTAAAAGAAAATGGAAAAAAGTGAGAAATTCAATCGCATGTTGATATGAATTTTGTAAATGAATCATGACTCACGAATTTTTAATTTTGGAAAGATCAAATGCATGGTATACTTTCAAAATCATGTTATCTTCTTGTATTGTTTTACTTGCTCGTGTTCGTGATAATTGGGAGTGAATTTTGAGATCATGATTAAAGAAATAGAACTTTGTGTTATTTCTCTTTTTCTTTCTCTTTTTCCCCTTTTGGTATCTACTATAGTTTTTCAAATCCAAAGAGTTGATTAACTCATGATCAAAAGTCATACCCATTATTAAGGATCAGAAGGGGGTGAATTAGTTTCTCACTTAATCGCAGATTTGGCATTTTAATGCCAAACCAATTTTGTCTCAGAAAGGAACACACCTAATTAGAGAGGAAGAGATTCACATACAAGATTTAAAGTGGTTCCTCCCAACTGAGAATATATCTACTATTCAAGGAGTCAATTTTGAAATTTTTAACACTTCTACTAACTTTGGTTTTTCCACAGGATCAATCAAAATCTTTGATACAAGCTTTTACCTAAGCTAAGCACAAACTTCTCACCACTTTTCAAAGCTCACTTGAACAGCAAGACTATCTCTTAACCTTACTAAAGACTTCACTCAGACTAATAAGGTATTTTTAATGAGTGACTCACTCAAGAAGATTTGCAATTAAGCTAACTTTAAAGACTTACTCTCACTTAAGTACAATTGAGAACTATAAGCTAACATGGGCTACAAGATTAATATCACTCTCAATTTTATAGTAGGCAGCTCTGCTTCAGTTCTTCAAACAATCTTCCTTATATAGAGGCGAGGGGAAAGAAGCCTCTAAAAGACAATAGTCACCAATCACAATCAATTGCATCGATATTGGCATGAAAGGTGCTAATTTGTCAACGTTCAAATTTCCCAATGTGACACCCGGGGTCGATGAGGGCGGGAAGTGTACACCGGTGTCGGGATGAGCATGGACAAGGAGCGGCTTCTGGCAAGCTTCTAGAAGGAGGGGCACATGAATGAATCGAATCCACACCGGAATAGGAGAGATCCTGAGACTATGTAGGGATGGGGCTGCATAGTTGGGCAATTTCGTAATTATACATGTACGGGACTGTATAATTAAGAATAGCTCTAATGAAGTGATTTCGAGGTTGTACAGGTATGGGACTGTATAATAAGGAATAGCTTAAATGGATTGATGGGTACTAACTATATCAACAAGGTGTACCTACCTTTTCGGTGTTCATTCCATAAAAACTCCAAAGTTAAACGTGCTTGACTTGGAGCAATTCTGAGATGGGTGACCTCTTGAAAAGTTTTTCCCAGAAACATGTGAGTGAGGACAAAGCATGTTGGAAAGGTCTCATGTTGGTTCGTAGTAACAGTCATCAAGCCATGACGTTACAGTTGATAGTGGAGCTCCAGAACTCCCCTAGTATGATGCGGGGTTCGGGGATGAACCTAGCGGAAGCTGGTGGGCATGTGACACCCGGGGTCGATGAGGGCAAGAAGTGTAGTTGGTGCCGGGATGAACATGGACAAGAAGCAGGTTTTGACAGTCTTCTAGACAAAGGGACACATGAATGAACCGAATTCACACCGGAATCGGAATAGGAGAGATCATGAGACTATGTAGGAACTTTTATCATGTACAGTGAGAGCCAAAACAAGTAGGAAGGTAGGTTCTTTTGACTAATAATGAAAGGGATCCATAACGCAAAAAATTCAGCCACTAAAGGTCATGAAAGCGACCTCTGATGGTCACTTTGCACACAACACAATCTCACTCACCATAGGAAGATGGGATTAAGCATGATTAACCGAAAATAACATTGAGCACAAGTAAATATGATTTGATTTGGTTAACAATACTTAATGTGTATTTAATTATTCTTTAATCATCATTAGACTAACACTCTATACTAGGATAGATATCGAACTCAGAAACTTGTTAAAGGAAGATTGAATTCCTTACTACTCCCGCAAACATTCTTATTTTCATGTTAGGTTATAATGCATAAGAAAGAAAAAGAGAGTAGAGTAATACATAAAGTAAGATAAAGAGAGACTCTAGGTTTAGGCTTTCTAGATTTTATTGTTGCACTTTATACTAATTAATCTAACTTGAACATGATATAAAGTGAGATTCCAACCCGAGACTTCATCTCTTCCTTGTCTTTTAGAGCTTTCTATTAATAGTTATTTCATTAATGTCTTTCATTTATTTTTTAAAATTATAATTTGAACTCAATATTTTCAGTTC
This sequence comes from Turnera subulata, assembly GCA_028386065.3. NCBI lineage: Eukaryota > Viridiplantae > Streptophyta > Magnoliopsida > Malpighiales > Passifloraceae > Turnera > Turnera subulata. Next base: position 38,595 of record JAKUCV010003798.1, read on the forward strand.
CAATTCATAATTAATGGAGTGTCACTAAATTCTTACACATTTGATGTAATATATGGAATATTAGGTTATATAAATATTAATTGGTGCCAATCTGAAACGAAGCGAAACTTAAGGATTTTGTTATTTGTTGTAAACTAAACAATTCATCTTTACCAAACAAAGAACTTGCATTAGATCCACATTCTAATTTTGTATAAGGTTATAAGACCCAATTCGGTTCTCTCCAATTCAACCTAGTAACCGGAAAGTAGTTATAAATTTGAGTCAAATTATTTCTTTGAATATGAATTTTATCACGGTTGAACCTTAAAACCCGTGCTCTATGATTTGGTTCGACCACCTGTCTTTATCTCTTAACTTTGATTTTTTTTCAAGAATGTCAAGTCGGTCATGATATTGATAAATCTATAGGGTTATTAGATATTGTATCGGATTTCAAAATCTATATTTGGTTCCAAAAACATCAAAATGTAGTTAAATAGATTCCATAAACATAATCATGCAATCTGATAGATTCCGTACACATAACGCAATGTCTAAGTACTGATTACCTTATCGAACTATATAAACTCATATCAGTATCATGTTGTACCGGAGTGTTAGAGAGAAGTAGTAAAGTGTCACGCTTTTCCTCATAGTTAGAGAGAATAAGTAAAGAAGAAAGATGAAGAGACTTGTTGGGGTTTTAATTCAAGATATTATTTTTATTTTATTGTTTTTAAAGTTGTTTTGTCAAGAGAAAACACCTATCAATTCAATAAAAGGTCGTTGTTCATGACATTTCAGAAGGCGATCCAGCACCATTGCCATATACCGAGTCAGAATAAGGTAAATTTTCGTCATTTAAATAATTTTTTCCCGTCGTAGGAATACGATTAATGTTATACTGCTTTTCTAGAATTATTCAAGTGATATTATTCTCAACACTAGATTATTTCTTTTTTGATCTACAAAAGCAAAGTTGTTAAACTCAAAACAACAGTCAACCCAATCATGCCACTAAATCACAAATGTTTTGACTGACCATGGTCAAATCTAAGTTAACATGAGAAGAAGATATATAATTTATTTGGATTAGAAATACTATTACTTTTCCATTTATTTATGTTAGAGACATTAGATTGAGATATATATAGGAATATACTTTAGGTATGTAAGTTTTGTACCTAGTTGTTATGTGCACACATATGTGTTTATTAAAGTGTTAATTAATAAGTGATTATTATGATTAGTGGTAGGTTTCTTTTATAAATCTAATAACCAAGGTTATTAAACTCGGCCTGGCCATTGACCCGTTATAATGATCGGGTCGCTGGTTTAGAATTAATAGTGGAAAATTCGAATTTTTAAGAAATAGTCCAATAAAAGGTCTAACCATGGGCCGATGAAGATAAAATTGTGGAAATTTTGATTCCTAACCCGGTAAAAACCGGAAACGTGTCACTAAACTAGGAACTCGCCATGACCCGATCAGTTTTTAGATGCTACAACCTGAAGGGGTAAAAAATCCAAATTTGCCTCCAGGTCACGTTTACCTGGGTTCAACTGGTCGGTCCAGCCAGATTCGACAACAATGCTAATAACTGATAATAAGTAGTCCTAACTTAATAACTGGACATATTTTCCAGTTGGATTAGCACTTGGCCCTTACTGAGGTATATGATTGAACATAATTTAAAAATTTAGGTATAAGTTTGAACAAAATAAAAATTTTCCTACATAAATGAACAAAACTTAATAACTTATATACTAAGTATGCCGCCGAAAAAGATAAAAATAGTTGCATTCATAATATGGTGTGTTTCAGTGTTTGTACTCAAGAGAATTATCTATACTATCTATAAAAGCATGATGAAGACAGAAAAGCGCCAAAACAGCGAAACATGCAAAACTACTAAAATACCCTTCATTAATTAAACCACCATACATTATTTTTCTTGCCCCTCTTAACAAAAGCCTGAAATATAATTACAATTACAATATATATCTATATTTATATCTATCTATCTATATCTATATTTATACTATATATAAAAGCACGAACGCAGCGAAACGCGAAACAACCGAAAGTACAGAAATAACCCTATTTAATAATAATAATAAAATATTATCTATAAAAGCACAAAGACAGAAAAACACCAAAATAGCGAAACATGCGAAACTACTAAAATACCCTTCATTAATTAAATCACCATACATTATTTTTCCTGCCGCGTCTTCCTCTGCGCAACAAAAGCACAATACTGTAATACAATTACAATTACAATTACAATCTGTATCTATATCTATCTATACTATATATACAAGTACGAACGCAGCGAAATGCGAAACAACCGAAAATACAGGAATAACCCTATTTAATAATAATAATAATAATATTAATAAACATCTTACTCTTATTTTATTGAAACGACATGTCATACAATAATGAATAACATGTAGTTTCTATGTACGATATATAAAAGATTAACTCAAACAATAGATGAAAATAAAAATAACTATACTTATATTAGTAATAATATAAAATATAAATTAATATTTTACTTTTATTTTATTACGAGGAACTATCAGATAACAATGAATGATATTTTTAGTTCTTATTATAATCAAGGAAATATGTAGAAAAACTCCTACTAATTAGCATTACTCTTATTTTATTAAGACGAAACTCCATAATAATGATTGACATGCAATTTTACTCCTGGAGTCTACATCTCCATTTTGCTTTAGGGATGTCATCAAAGGTAAACACGGTCCTCCAGGTGAGGACTTATGATCAGGAAATTCAAATGGACCATTTGATCCAGCAGGGACTGTTCCTGACATGTGTGTTTCTTCTTGGCTTTGATTGAGGAAGTGTGTAATCCTCATTCGAGTCATAAAACTCATTGGCACAATTGCATTCAGGTTCACTACTTGGATGGATCAGTGTCCCAAATAAAATGCCCGTCGACATAAGAAACATAGACTTTGGAACCATCCGGTTGGAAAGAGGATACAATCTATATCTATATCTATCTATATCTATATACTATATATAAAAGCACGAAAGCAGCGAAACACGAAACAACCGAAAAAACAGAAATAATCCTATTTACTAATAATAATAAAAATTAATATCTTACTCTTATTTAATTGAAACGACATGTCATACAATAATGAATGACATGTAGTTTCTATGTACTATATATAAAGAACTAACTCAAACAATAGATGAAAATAAAAATAACTATACTTTATATTAATAATAATATAAAATATAAATTAATATTTTATTTTTATTTTATTACGAGGAACTATCATATACCAATGAATGATATTTTTAGTTCTTATTATAATCAAGAAAATATGTAGAAATACTCCTACTAATTAACATTACTCTTATTTTACTAAGACGAAACGCCATAATAATGATTGACATATAATTTTACTCCTGGAGTCTATGTCTCCTAATGGCTTTAGGGATGTCATCAAAGGTAAACGACGGTCCTCCAGGTGAGGACTTATGGTCAGAAAATTCAAATGGACCATTTGATCCAGCAAAGACTGTTCGTGATATGTGTGTGTCTTCTTGGCTTTGATGGAGGAAGTGTGTAATCCTCATCCGAGTCATAAAACTCACTGGCACAATTGCATTCAGGATCACACTTGGAAGGATCAGTGTCCCAAATAAAATGTCCGTCGACATGAGTAACATAGACTTTGGAACCATCCGGTTGGAAAGAGGAGACATTGTCTCAACAGCTATTTATTTATAAATTCCTATTTTACTGCATAAACTAATTCTAAATAATATACTTATTTATATTTTCTAAACAACTAACAAAAATATGAAGAAGTACAACTAAAAAGTAAGAGAAAATTATGAACAAAAATAAATTTTACCTAGAAGAATCATCACAAGAGCTCATGACAAATGTGTTTGTAATTTATTATCAACAAGAATTATAGAGAGAAGAGGTGAGTAAGGTAGTCAACAAAAATTACAGAATAAAATAATAACGAAAAAAGTATTATCATAAAAATTCATACCACAAGAAAGGAATAATAATAATATAATTTCATAATTAAAATCACATAATTTACAATATCAAATGATTAAAAAAATATTATTAAAAATAATGATTTTATAAATTTATATTCTCTAATACATAAACTAATTCTAAATAATACGTATTTATCTATCTATATTTTATATATAAGTTCTTTTCAATGATCTAAAAAATATAATACTATGCCACGTGCAACGCATGTGGAAAAAAAAACTAGTATCACTAAATGCCTACTTATTTGATAGTTTTAATCATGGATTAGTCGGAACGTGAAAAAAATAATTGACAAGAATAGAATGACATGGATAGTTTATTTTTTTACCTACCTGCAAATTCCATGCTTGCAGTGCTTACCAAGTATATCCACTCAATACAACATAACCAATATGAGTTTTTTAAAATGAGAAAAACAAGGAAAACTATTCCCCGAGGGAACCTATTGGTTACAACTTGAGTAATATAATTTTTGCCACAAAATTTAGTTTTCAATAAGAATTATCTACGTATAAATTTGTAAATCAAAATTTATCCCACTTGAGGCATGTTTGATTCATTTTTATGGATTCCGTATCATTACATCCAACCAAACGTGCGCGATAAATTCTTAGAAGTGATGAGCATGAGTTCATTACAAAAGGTAAATAAAACCCCACATCCTATACACACAGATTCTTTTACTAACAAAAAAACCAACCATTTTCAATTTTTCACCAACCCCCAGGAGAGGGAGGGAAGTTTTTTTCATTTTAGTTAGGAGGGAGGGAAACAAAGGCAAAGAAGGAGGGAAACACCCAAAACGTTTTGGATTTCGAAATTTTCAGGGGGTGAAGAGGCGCCCCACACTACAATCCCCCATTGGATTTTATTTCCATATAATCGCCCAATTTCCTTTTGTCTTCTAGATTTGGTTGGTTTTCCACAGTATCCCCCAAATCAAATTCACTTGCTTCATTTACAGAATTCCCAGATTCAGTTTCCGAAACCTCACTCTGCCCATCTCCATTTAAATACAGAGCACAAGAAACCCAACTTCACTACTGCAAACAGCATATACACTTACAGTAAGACTCCAGTTCGCTTTCAAGAACCCACCTTTTCGGTTTTCTCTTCAATCTAACGAAAGCGAGAAAAATGGGTCCTGCTCCTCTTGTACACACCAACGATTCCTCGCCACCATCTGGTAATTTTTTTTAGAAAACCCACTTCTTGCTTTATTTTTTTTTTTTGTCAAGAATGTGTTTGGTTTGTCGCTTTCTTGGTGGAATGGGGATTTGGGTGTGCTCTATACTGGAAAATAACTTGTGGGTAGATAAGATTATCGAAGAAAATGCGGTTTTGCTCTTTCGTTTTCGTTGGATTTCCTCAACTGCCTGGGTATTGTGTTATTCTCTTTCTGTGTAGTTGTCATTGGTGAAATGTATATCCGTGAGTGTCTTTGGTTTATTGTTTCTAGTGGAAATTGGAAGGGTAATGGTCTCTGTTGCATGTGTCTGGAACTGGGTATTCGTGTTTGTTGTTTTGCCTCAACTATCTGGGTTTGTTTTGCCAATGTTGAAATGTACAACTTGTGGTAGACAAAGACTATTGGAAAGAGCCTCAATTATCTGGGTTTGCGATTGTAAACTGGGGATCTATTCTGTTTTTTTTGTTGTTTATGTTTGTATTGTTGCTATGCTGGTTGGTCTTTTCCACCCTCGGTTGGATTTATGTTAGGGTAATGGCTAATTGATTTCTCTGTCGTGTATTGTATCAGGGGAGAAGAAGGGCAGAGCCAAGAGGAAACCCGAGTCCGCGAAGGAAGTCAGCAAGCAGAGTTCTTCAAAGAGAACCGAAGGGGGCCAGGTTCCTCCAACCAAAAGGCCGAGGAGAGCTGCCGCCGCCAAAAACTTAAAGGAGAAGTCAGTCAGATTGTCTGATGACTCCCAAGTTTTGGAGGCGAAGAGACTTCCAACTGCTGATGAGGAGTTTGCTGTTCGCATGACACATGCACAAGAAGAGGCACAAGAAGAAGCCACCGAAGACGAGCGCCCAAATAGGCGCTTGACTGATTTTATTGTGCATGATGTGAATGGTGTTGCACGGCCCCTGGAGATGATCGAAGTGGATGATATGTTCATCTCTGGCGTCATTCTGCCACTTGAGGACGATCTGGGTAAAGAGGAGGAAGTGCGGGTAAAATGCGAGGGATTTGGAAGGATAGAAGAATGGAGTATCTCTGGCTATGAAAAGGGCTCTCCGGTTGTATGGCTTTCCACGAGCGTTGCTCATTATGAGTGCCAGAAACCTGCAAATGGCTACAGGAAGTTCTATGACCATTTCTTCCAGAAAGCCCAAGTTTGCATTGAGGTTCACAAGACACTGACAAAGTCTTCCCAAGGGAGCTTTGACATGAGTCTTGATGAGTTGCTTGCTGGTGTTGTTCGAGCAATGAGCGGAACCAAGTATTTTTCTGGCGCTGCATCCGTAAAGGAGTTTGTTATCTCCCAGGGTGATTTCGTCTATAACCAGTTAAAAGGTTTGGATGAGACATCAAAGAATGCGCAGAAGTTCAAAGATCTTTCGGTTCTCCTTGCATTGAATGAGGAGAAGCATGGAAGGTCTGCGTTCAGACAAGGTGCAAGCTTGGGGGGAAGTTTGACAATTGGAGGTGGAGCTGGAGATAGAGTGCCATCGACTAATCTTGATGAAGAACAAGACGATGCCAAGTATGCCAGAGTTTTGCAAGACCAGGAGCTTTGGGATGCTAATAAAAGGCAAGACAAAAAGTATGGCCGACCTTCTGCATCAAGCACAACTCTATTCAGAATCAAAGAAGACAAGATTGCAGAAGATTATCCTCTCCCAGCATATTATAAACACTCGGAAGAAGAAACAGACGAGTACATAGCTGTTGAGATAGATGATATACTCTATCCTGATGATCTTCCTAAAAAGATGCTCTACAATTGGTCACTCTATAATTCTGATTCGAGATTGGTGTCTTTGGAGCTTCTTCCAATGAGGCTTTGTGAAGGTTTAGACGTTACCATCTTTGGATCAGGGATCATGAGTGAAGACCTCGGAACTGGGTTTTGCTTCGATGGTAATTCTGGTCAGTCTTCGTCAGCAAGTTTGGAAGCTCATGAAGAGATGGGTTTGCCGGTGTTTTTGGGTGAGATAAAAGAATGGCTTATTGACTTTGGTGCTGAAGATGTATCCATCTCATTCCGCACTGACTTAGCCTGGTATTGTTCTAGTTGTTTTGTCAATGTATCTTCAGCATGCTTTTTTTAACATTCATTTCTTTTTGTTGTTTCTATTGCTTTTAGGTTAAGCTCCATAACCAATGATTCCTGATTGCAGAGAAAAACAGTGGTGCTGATTGTTTGTCATTTTATTATCTTCAGGTATAGACTTGGAAATCCTTCTAAGCAGTATGCACCCTGGTTTAAGCCGGTCTTGAAAACGGCAAGGCTGGCTACTAGCATTATCAAAATGCTAAAACAGCAGAGCCGGGTGTCACGCTCTTCTTTTGCAGATATAAACAAGTATGTCTGTAACTTGGAGAAGGAGGACCATGCTTTTATATCGTCTAACCCAGATACTGTGGAGAGATACATGGTTGTGCATGGACAGATCATCTTGCAAGTTTTTGCTGAATTCCCTGATCCAATGATAAAGAGATGTGCATTCATTGTTAGTCTTGCTAACAAAATGAAAGAAATGCACAATACTACATGGACAGTCAAGAAAAAGGCAGTTCTCCAGAAGACTGAGCTCAACCTGAATCCTCGAGCAGCTATGGATACGACAGCCTCTGTTAAGTCTAAACGGAAAGTTATGCAAGCAACAACAACAAGGCTGATCAACAGAATTTGGGGGGAATATTATTCCAATTACTCTCCAGAGGATCTCAAGGAAGGAGTTGCTGCTGAAACCGTGGAGGATGAAGTTGGGGAACAAGAAGAAAATGAAGATGATGCTGAAGAGGAGAGCCAACCAGTGTCAGCCAAAATTCCCAAGCCTTCTTCTGTGATAAGGAAAACCCTGTCACGGTCTTCAGGGGCAGATGTGAGATGGGATGGAGCTGTTGTAGGCAAAACATGTTCAGGTGGAGCTATTTATAAAGAAGCCATTGTTCATGGGGAAGTGGTTGTGGTAGGGGCTGCTGTTATGTTGGAGGTTGATAAACCTGATGAAATTCCTGCTATCTATTTCATTGAATACATGTTTGAAACGCCATCAGGAAGCAAAATGTTTCATGGTAGATTGATGCAGCGAGGTTCTGAGACTGTTCTTGGCAACACAGCCAATGAGAGAGAGCTGTTTCTAACAAACATGTGCATGACTCATGCATTACAGGATATTGAACAGGTCATCACTTTTGAACTCCGGAAAACTCCCTGGGGATTTCAACGTAGGAAGGAAAATGCCAATGCTGACAGAATTGATAGGGCAAGGGCAGAGGAAAGAAAGAAGAAAGGTTTGCCCCTGGAATATTACTGTAAAAGCTTGTACTGGCCTGAAAAGGGTGCTTTTGTTACGCTCCCCTATGATTTGGTGGGTCTCGGTTCTGGTGACTGCTACGCCTGCAAACTAAAAGAAGCTGAAGAAGAAAAAGAGAAGTTTGAAGTGAATTCTTCGATGAGTGGATTTCTCTATAGGGGAACTCGGTATTCTGTACTAGATTTTGTATATATAACTCCCGATCAATTTGCTGTGGAAAAGGAGTCCGGTGAGATATACAAAGGTGGTAGAAATGTTGGATTAAAGCCTTTTGTTGTCTGCCAGCTGCTGGAGATTATTGCTTCAAAACGTTCAAAGGAAGCTGAATTAAATTCTACGCAAGTGAAGATTCGAAGATTCTTCCGGCCAGATGATATTTCAGCTGAGAAGGCGTATACTTCTGATGTCCGTGAGGTAATACATCATTACAGTATTTAGTTACAGAAATCTTCTTATTATCTCATCATAACAGTATTTAGTTATAGAAATCTGCTTATTATTGTATCTTTGCCAATATTTAGTTACTCACTTTTTTTGTGAATTGCGTTGGCCTATATTTGCAGCTCTACTATAGTGAAGAAACACATGTCTTATCTATTGAGACAATAGAAGGAAAATGTGAAGTCAGAAAGAAAAATGATATGCCAACATGCACTGCTGCAGTCTTTGATCACATCTTCTTTTGTGAGCATCTATATGATCCTTCTAATGGTTCCCTCAAGCAGGTAACTTGTGTGCTCTGTCTTGCATTTTACATGTTGGCAAGCTGATAAATTCAGGAAATGATAGTCTGGTTAAATTGTTTTTGATAAGGATTTTGTCTTCTGCTTATTGATTATTCTATGGGGTAAAGGACTTGGTCCAAAAGCAATGTAGATAATCTTCTAATTTGATCTTGTGGGCAGTTACCAACTCATGTCAAATTGAGGTACTCAACGGTGAGTGGGGATAGCAATGGCACATCAAGGAAGCGAAAGGGCAAGGGGAAGGAGGGGGAAGATGGTGCAGAGATTGACAAGCAGCTGAAACCTTCACAAGGGAACTGTTTGGCCACATTGGATATTTTTGCTGGTTGTGGTGGTTTGTCAGAGGGTTTGCAACGTGCTGGTAACACTCATTTTCTCTGTTTCAATTTGAACATTTTCTGTTTTTTTTTTAGTTGATGAAGGTGGGACCCGAACCCAAGATCTCACCCCTCTTGTGCTTTTGACACGAGTGCCAATGAGCTACAAGCCCATTGGTTTGAACATTTTCTGTTAAAGAAGCTGAAGAATGACCGTATGCTTTGCTAAAACAATGGCAGGTGCTGCATCAACCAGGTGGGCTATTGAGTATGAAGAACCAGCTGGAGAGGCATTTAAACTAAATCACCAAGAAGCTTTGGTGTTTGTTAATAACTGCAACGTGATCCTTAGGCAAGTGCCCTGATCATTTACTATACTTGTTTCTTGATATAGAGAAATTGTTTATTCATTTAGTTTTTCTTGCATTGTAGGGCTGTAATGGAGAAGTGCGGAGATGCAGATGACTGTATCTCAACGCCTGAGGCTGGTGAATTGGCTGCATCATTAGAGGAGAAGGTGATCCACGATTTGCCAGTGCCAGGACAGGTAGATTTCATCAATGGAGGGCCACCATGTCAGGTAGGAGAAAGTTAAAAACTTTGTTTTTGGCTTAGCATCGATTCCCGGTACTTCTGAGATTCATTGATAAAGGGGATAATGTTTCTTTGCAGGGTTTCTCTGGAATGAACAGGTTTAATCAGAGCACTTGGAGTAAAGTTCAATGCGAGATGATTTTAGCATTTTTGTCCTTTGCTGACTATTTCCGACCGAAGTATTTCCTCCTGGAGAATGTGCGAAACTTTGTCTCCTTTAATAAAGGGCAGACATTCCGCCTGACTCTTGCTTCCCTTCTTGAGATGGGTTATCAGGTACTTGTTGCTATGCTAAAAATTATCTTAATTGTTTTACTTTTATACAAGATTGACAGTGACAGCAATTGCATTGTTGAATCGTATAACTAACTAGTATTGTTTGCGATTAGGTGAGGTTTGGAATCCTTGAAGCTGGAGCGTATGGAGTTTCCCAGTCACGAAAAAGAGCCTTTATATGGGCAGCTGCACCAGAAGAAACACTTCCAGAATGGCCAGAACCAATGCATGTATTTGCTGCTCCCGAGTTGAAAATCAATTTGTCAGACAGTTCTTACTATGCTGCTGCGCGGAGTACAACTAATGGAGCTCCTTTCCGTGCAATAACTGTGAGAGATACAATTGGTGATCTTCCTGCTGTGGGGAACGGTGCCTCTGAGACAAATATGGAGGTACCTTGAACAAAACTAATGCTTAAAAAAACTTCAATCTGGTGGTTGGTTGAGAGGGATTTATCATTAACTTTTTTGGTATTTGCAGTACAATGAGGATCCCGTCTCATGGTTCCAAAAGAAAATTCGAGGGGATGCAGTTGCCTTGACAGACCACATATCAAAGGAGATGAATGAACTCAATCTGATCAGATGCAAGAAAATACCAAGGCGGCCGGGTGCTGATTGGCGTGATCTTCCAGAGGAAAAGGTACACAAAATGGACTTATTTTGTGCTAAAATGTACTGTGGTGGTGCTTGTGTGAATGCTGGATCTGTAACTGTTGGTGGAATTACTGATCATGTACCTTGAAAATGCAGGTTAGGTTGTCAACGGGGCAATTAGTTGATTTGATACCGTGGTGCCTGCCAAACACAGCCAGCCGGCACAACCAATGGAAGGGTTTGTTTGGCAGGCTAGATTGGGATGGAAACTTTCCAACCTCTATCACAGATCCTCAACCAATGGGTAAGGTGGGGATGTGTTTTCACCCAGAGCAAGACAGAATTGTTACAGTCCGTGAATGTGCAAGGTTTCAAGTAAGTGCAGATTTTGATGTGCAACATTCAAATACAAAAAATCCCTCTAGTAACTTTTTTTCTCATGTGTGTGCGTGCACACTTGCGATGTGGTATTGTAGCTTATAGTACTTTAATGTTTAATGCAGGGTTTCCCAGATAGCTATAAGTTTGCAGGGAACATTCAACACAAGCATAGGCAAATTGGAAATGCGGTTCCTCCTCCTTTGGCGTATGCATTGGGAGTAAAACTCAAGGAAGCATTGGATAGTAGGAGGCTGAATTAGTGTCCAAGTATACTGTATACCAATTCTTCACCATCAACCATATATATAGAGATCATTGATTCATGAACAGTCACAAGAATGACTAGGGATTAGAAGTGATTGTACTGTGTTTGTGAACAAAATGCTCCTCAATTTTTAAAAAAATTGTTCCACCATTTCAAAAACTAATAGAAAATTGAAATCTTGCATAGGACTTTGATCTCCTAAGTTTTTTCACTGTAAATGCAAATGTCTTAATTTACCTATGTACACCATATTCATATGGCAATCAGTATTGCAAAAGTGAATCAAATTCACCAGTGATTACAAAGGAAATGCGAAGTGTACAAGGACTAAATAAAGAAAACACAATCTAACAGCATCCTACTAAGTCCTAATCATTTAGTTGGTTATATCAAATCAAACAAATCCTATATCTGTACGGTCTAGATTCTGCAAAGTTTCCATTGATAATATTGCTGCTAACCTTACCATATCAGTCTACACCATCAACAACCTGTTTTTACAATACAAAAAAAAAAACCCCCTTATACCCATATTTAGCTGGCAAGACATAAATAGTATAAAATGGGTATTTTATGCTGCCTAAGAAGTAGGTGATAATGTGGTCATTGCCAACCCCCTCTGAGGAAATTCAGCTTTATCCAGTAATCTATTCATTGTAATGGATGGGATTATAAATAGCTTCAGCTGCGAGTAAACAAATCGTGGTCATTTGTCAAGAAAAACAACAATTTGCTTGACAATGGCTACCACAGCTTCTATTTCTTCTAATGTTCTTATCATAAGCTCGTTGTTGTTTTTTATAGTTTCTTTTCTTCAAGTTAGTGGTGCACAAGAACTCAAAGGTTGCGGGTTTCAGGCAATATATGCCTTTGGGGATTCATTAACAGACACTGGCAATAACAAGGGGTTCGCAGAAAGACCACCATATGGAAATACTACTGGCAAACAAACTGGTAGAGCCTCAGATGGATTACTGGTTATTGATTATATTGGTAAGCGGCAAAAGAATATATTTTTATTTTTTTTATGTTGAAGTGCTAAAATAAATTTTATGTCATTAATTCCATTCTTAATTATCGTCACTTTTTCATGCAATTAAAACAAAATAAAAGCAGTTAAATCAGATTTTTTTTTTTCCTTTTTTGTAACTTTTGCAGCACAATCAGCTGGTCTTCCTTTGCTAAATCCATCTCAGGATCAAAGCGCAACATTTCAGAGTGGTGCGGATTTTGCTAGGTCTGGTGTGACAGTCATGGCTAAGGAATTCAAACCACAGGATATTTATGAAGGGTTTATGGGAGCTTTTAGTCTCGATTTTGAAATTAAAGATTTTGAGAGCCGCGTGAAAACTATCTGCAAAGATCCCACAGGTGCATCAAAGATCCCACATCTTCTTTTAGTATACAAGATACCTATTTGAAATATTATAAGGGCATATTATCTGGTGGCAATTATCAATCAACCATAATTTTTTTGTTCGTTCGATTAAGTGTTTCAAACATAAAAAATTTCATCATTGCATGTGTCAGTAAAATTCTTGCTTAATAAATAATAAATGTCAGTATTTAAACGCTCCATGTTTTAGAGTTACCATGAGACAAATTGGGAAAAAAAAACAAAAAAAGCTAGACATTTTGTATAAAAGTGGAGTGTAGATAACAATAAGTGGAGCGCCAAAATCGCCTCCCCTGAGTCAATCTTTATATTTTTCATTTTCCAAGGAGAGAAAAAAAAAAAAAGAACACCACGATTTCGTGTGCTAAATGTTTTCTCATTTTTGTTTCATGCCTGCAGCTCCGGATTGTAAAAAGAAGATGGGATCATCTCTCTTCTTTCTGTGGATGGGAATCAATGACTACAATTTTGCCCTTGCTGATGGAGATGAAAAGGCTCTTCCACATCTTAAAACAATTGAACAGGCAAAACAATTGAAATTGGTGCCTAGTGTGGTAGCGGATATCATCAAGGCTCTTAAAGTGAGTCAGTCACCAAAGAGTTTACAACATTATTCGACTTAATTAATTGTACATTCAATATGTGATTTATTTCTGAGTTTTATCGCTTCTCTCTTTTTTTTTTTTTTTTTCTTGGCTGGTTTTAGACACTCATCTCTTATGGCGCCACTCAAGTGCTTGTACTTGGACTTCCCCCTCACGGCTGTTCACCTTATTTTCTCACAACTCTATCCAAGAACACTTCTGCAGTTTATGATGAACATCAATGCCTGAAGGATTACAATGACTTCCTTATGTACCACAACATTTATCTCCAAGAAGCCTTGGGTTCCTTGCAGAAAGAATACCCCAATACGAACATAGTATATGGTGATACTTACAAGGCAATGAGAACAATTCTGGCCGAGCACACAAAATATGGTGAGTGCAAGAACAATGCCTTGAAGCACAAGTTTTTGTTTAAATTCTAGCTAGATGTGAAATAATTTCTTAATTAATGTTCTTTACATTTTGCTTGCCATATAAATTGATGCTTGTTTATTTTTCTACCTCCATGGACAGGGATTGAGATGGTGAGTCAAGCTTGTTGTGGGGTTGGTGGAAAATATCATTTTACAGCTGATGTTAAGCAATTGTGTGGACAAGATGGTGTGCCTAGCTGTTCAGATCCTTCAAAGCATATATTTTTCGATCAACTTCACTTTACACAAAACATGAATGAGAAAATGGCAGGACTTCTTATACAAGACATATTGCCAAAGCTTAAATGTTGATGCAACTGGCAAGCGTTAATTGTAACAAACTGTACGTATATATGATCATGGTGTACCATGGATGGCTGTAAATTGCAATGCGAAGAAAAGAAATCTGTTCTTTTATTACATCTTTGCCTATAGTTTTTAGCTTCTTTCTCACTTTTTTTTTTCGAAGCAAAGAAAAAAAAAAACACAGACACAACTTTAGAATTAGAAGATTAAAGTAACATGGGTTATCATGTCTGAGTGAGTCTTGCAATTTTGATCCTTTTGTAATAAGTTTAATTCATTTCTAAAAGAGATACAACTACTTAAACGCCCACTAGGAGGTTGTGGTTAATCTGCTTTGTCCTCGAATCCTAGCTAGATTCCATATCCAATTAGGAGCAATGACAAGTTATTATCTCAAACCTAAATCATAGTGATTTTGGGTGACAAGGAGTGGTATACTACAAGCATGTGGGATTTATAAGCCACAACAAGTGCAAGTGCTATGCAACAACGCTCACACCGACTACACCCGTTTTTTTAAAAAAAAACAAATTCACTATCTGTTTTTTTATCTTAGGGAGTGCTCTTGAAGTAAATAAATAAAATTATTTACTCATGAACTTAAATTCCGGTTCCACCATTTTTGGGTCGTAACCGGGAAGATGTTGTATTAACAAAACGCAAAACATGTACAAAAGTTAGAAAAGATAGCTTATATGTTGCCTCCCCTCTATTAACAACTCAACAATATCGCTGGTAATTAGTGAGAAGCTTATCCTGCATTAAAAGCCACAGGAAGGTACTAATGCGAGCAGGCCCCTCCCAATCCCAAACTAATTTCCATTCTCTTCCCACCAGATCCCAATTTACAGTTTCGATGGACTCATAGGCAATGGCATGTGCGAAAACTCGCTTGGGATTCGGTTTCCGAATCCATGAATTCTCTCTACTCCAATCCACTTTGGCTCTGAAAACTGACCAAATCTTGTATAAGGCATTTCTACCTGCACCCACAAAGCATTAGAGTCGGTAGTTAACTTCCATGCAAGTTTCATTATAAGAACGTTGTTACACGCTCGCATTTTTCTTAAGCCAAGCCCACCCCTGTTTTTGGCACGCAAAAGGAAAATTGAAAGCAGGTTGGAAGCTTTGTGGGATGAGGAGGAGAAGTATTGGTTACAAAGATCGAGGATTAATTGGTTATCTGCAGGTGACCGTAATTCCCGATTTTTCCATTCAACCACAATCCAAAGGCGGCAGCGGAACCTTATTGTGCGGTTAAGGGACCAAAATGGTGAGTGGGTGGATGATCACTCTCAATTGAAATCGCTAGTGCTGACGCATTTTATGGATCAGTTCTCAGCGCAAGAAACTACGCTTGATCTCCAGGTTCTTGACTGTATTGAATCGGTTGTTACTGAACGGATGAACCAACAACTGGTGAGGGAAGTTAGTGTGGAGGAGATCCGTCAAGCTGTTTTCGAGTTGGGTTCCACTAAGGCCCCAGGACCTGATGGTTTCCATGGGGCCTTTTTTTCAAAAGAATTGGGATATTGTAAAGGGCAAAGTTATGGCGGCAGTCCGGGGCTTCTTTGATTCTGGATTCATGTTAAGGGATCTTAATCATACCTTTATCACCCTCTTGCCCAAAATCAGCGCTCCACAAGAACCGAATCATCTCAGTCCGATCGGTTTGTGCAATTTCTCATATAAAATTATCTTTAAGATAATTGCCAACCGATTAAAACCCTTCCTTACTGATTTGGTAACCCAGTTTCAGTCGGCATTTATTCCGAATCGCCAAATTCAAGATAATATTCTTGTGGCTCATGAGGCGTTTCATGCCTTGAGAACTAGCGCGAACCGGAAAAAAAAGTTCATGGCCATCAAATTGGACATGGCGAAAGCATATGACAGAGTGGATTGGAGTTTTTTTAGAGATGGTTCTTATGAAGATGGGGTTTCACCACAAATGGATAGGTTGGATCATGCAATGCGTTACAACAGTGTCATATACCCTTCTTTTCAATGGTGAGAAGCTGCCTAGGTTCCATCCTTCTAGGGGTATAAGGCAGGGAGATCCTTTGTCTCCCTAGCTATTCATTCTGGTTTCCAACGTTCTGTCCCTGATGTTGTTGAAAGGGGAGGAGTCTAAATCTTTTACTGGTTTTAAGATAACAAGAAGGTGCCCCTCCATCTCGCACTTGTTATTCGCTGATGATGCTTTACTTTTCTGCAGAGCAACTGTGGGTGATGTTGTGGAGATTAAACGGATTCTGAATGGTTATTGTCAAATCTCAGGCCAGCATGTGAATCATTTGAAGTCGGGTATTTTTTTTGCCAAGGGAATGGATGTGGAGCAGATGGGGGTTATAGAGGGGATTCTAGGTATGCCCATTTATTCTGAAAGGGACAAGTACTTGGGTTTACCGAGTATATTGGGTAGGTCAAAATCAAAAGCTTTGGCTTATATTCGACAGAGAATAAGGAATAAGCTAGTAGGATGGAAAAAACAATGTTTATCGGAGGCTGGTCGTGAGGTGCTTATTAAAGCAGTGGTTGCGGCAATTCCAACATATTGCGTGCTTTGTTTCAAGATTCCTGCTAATCTGTGTGCTAAAATTTGTCAGGATGTCCGGGGTTTCTGGTGGGGGCAGAAAGGAGATGAGAAGAAGCTTAGTTGGATCAAATGGGGGCAGTTGGTACAAACTAAAGCTAGGGGTGGACTTGGTTTCAGAGACTCTGTGTTGTTTAATAAAGCCCTGCCATCGAAAATGGCCTGGAGAGTTATGCAGAACCCGGATGCAATTTGGGTACAGGTCTTAAAAGGGGTGTACTTCCCCAAATCTGGTTTTTTAGAAGCAAAGAAGTGGTGGAGGCCCTCTTGGGCGTGGCCAAGCATTCTGGAGGGGAGGGAATTATTGTTGGACGGACTGTGTTAGAACTTAGGAAATGGAGCAGGCATCGATATTTGGCAGGATCGGTGGGTGCCCGATGTGCCTGGTTTCAAAGTCATTTCCCCCGGCCCCCATGCCTCCAAATATCATGAGTAATCGAACTTATTGACCCTCTAACCAGGTCCTGGAATTCTTCTCTTTTTTCTTCCTTGTTTTCTGATTTTGAGCACTTGTGTATCCTTAAAATTCCTATTCCTAGGTGCTTCATGCTTGTTAAGTTGGTCTGGCACTACGGATGGTACTTATACTGTTAAATCGGGCTATATGTTGATTGCTAGTTCAAATCACAATTTTTTCGATTCTATCCCTTCCTCATCTTCTCGAAATATACATCTGAACCTTAATTGGAGATTTATGTGGAGTATTAAAGTACCCCCTAGGGTACTGCACTTTTTATGGAGGGCGTGTCATAATTCTCTTCCAAGTAGGGCTAATTTAGTTAGAAGACATATCCAAGGAACCAATCTTTGTCCTAGGTGCGAGTCTGAGTTAGAAACCTTGGAGCATATCTTGTTTCATTGTAGTTTTGCCCAACTAGCATGGTTTACTTCTACTCTTTGTTATAGACCTGATCACATCGGTATCTTTGACTTTAAACATTGGTGGCTTGGCGTTGTTGCTGAGTTTGGCCATATTGACAAGGGCAGGATCATTTCTCACATAGCTTATATGTGTTGGTTGTTATGGAAAGCTCGCAATTCTTTTCTCTTTGAACAGGTGTCTGAAGACCCTTCTATGCTAGCTAATAAAGCTAGCGTGGCGTGTGAAGAATATATAGCGCAACAAGAGAGCGTCTTCTGTCGTGCTATATCCGTTCACAGTCCGTCGGCTTCAGTCTGGAAGACCCCTCCTTGCGGCTGGGTCAAATTGAATTGGGATGCTGCTTATGATCAATCAACGGTAGAGCTTGTGGGGGTGTTCTCGTGAGAGATGCTGCTGGGAGAGTGCTTGATGGCTTGGTCATGAAGATGTGTTCATCATCGCCTTTAGCTGCTGAAGCGGAGGTGCTACGAGCAGTAGTGCTGTTAGCCTCCAACAGGGCCTGGAACCAGGTCATCTTTGAGAGCGATTGCTTGGAGGCCTTCACTCAAGCAACAATGGAGAAGGAGAAAAGATCTTGGTCCATAGAAGCCTTTTTGCATGATATAGATATGGTTACTGATATATTTGGGCAGTTTAAATTTGTTCATGTAAAGAGAAGAGCCAATCGGGCTGCTCATTTCCTAGATTCTGCCTTCTCATCAGGGAAATTGCCTCCGGATTGGCTAGTTTCTTTACCAACTCCTCTCTTGCATATTTTGTACACTGATGTTAGGTCTTCAGGGGCTGGGTAATTTTGTTTTTGGCCTGCCCTGAAATGATCTTTGATGCAATTGTATTTGTTATATATAGTAATGAAAGTGGGTTTATTGTTGATAAAAAAAAAAACTTTTCCCAACAAACTAGATGGACTTTCTTGCTTTCTTGGATAGATCCCCAAAGAAATTAACGCCTCATACAATCCAAGACATCACATACCGATCTTGGCAGTCTTATAGATTGCATAGTATATCTCAAGAGAGCTGACAAAACTGATTTAGATGGAGTGAAAGAATCTGAGGCAGTTCCATTCCAAACAATCTGAAGTGACAAAGAAGAGACACACTTCATGATAACGTTCACTAGTGAAGCGCCCCGACCCATATTTACCATACACAGTAAGCACGTGCCGGAACTGTATCGACCTGACCAAACAAAGCCTAGCATACAGTGTATACAATAGAAACTCTGGCTCAACAGCCCAAAATATAAACATCATAAATCTGGCCCTTCGGCCCAACATCAAAATATATCATCCGAACCCGGGATCATCAATAATAACACAACCGGCCCAATGGCCCAACAATAGCAATAAACAGCACAGCAGAAGACTTTTAAAACTCACAAAGACACTGTATGCAACACTGATGCAACTAATGGATCCGAGTCCTGTCCAAGGGATAACGCCGCAGCCTGTCTGGAATGCAACATACCTGAACCACAAATAACTCAACCTACGGGAAGAAAGCCCGCAGGTGAGGGGTGAGTCCGAAGTGCTCACAACCATGGATAGACGATCAATATGCAACACTATAAATTACTCAAGGTCGAAAACAGGCGTAACAGCCAAAATACACCAAACCAAAAGACTCGACCCAAACTGGTCCAAGACCAAAAAACTTAAACAAAAATCCAATTTCCAATTTTATATTTCCGGGACCCGTCACGAATAAGCTAGGGGTCAGACCTGGTTCTCAATATATTTAGGGTGCCAGACCAAACCAAGAGAGCCTAGGGATCGACATCCCAAAATAGTAACCCAG
>JAKUCV010003799.1:0-13194 GCA_028386065.3 Turnera subulata
GGAGGGAAGGCGGCGATGGACAGAGAGGCAGATCGGTGGCGATTTGCAGAGGCGGCAGAGGAAGAAGAAAACAGAGGAGAAGGATCGAGTCGGCGCCGCGACTTGGGGTGACGATCCACGGCGGCGGCGATGACGGAGGAGAGGCATCAGGCGTGGTGGTGGTGTGTGCGTGAGGTGATGGTGGCGGTGAAATCGGGGCGGCTGGACTCGGGTGGCAGAGGAAAATGAAAGAAGAAGGGAAGAAGAGAATAATGAAGATCAAAGGGGAACAGACAAGAAGAAAAAAGAAAAGGAAAGCAAGAGAGGAAAGGGCCTGGGGCCGGTTGGTCACGGAAAAGAAGAGAGTGTGGGGAGAGAAAATAAAAGAGAAGGAAACAAACAAAAAAACGAAAAGAGAAGAAAAGATGGTGGAGGGCCGGCGGCTGAAGGGGAAAGAAATGGAGAAGAAAAGAAAAAGAGAAAGAAAAAGGAGAAGGAGAAAGGAAGGAAAAGAAAGAAAAGAGGGAAGAAAAGTGGGGCCCACGTGGCCGGGGAAAAACCGGGAGAGAGAAGAGACGTTGCCGGGAAAGAGGAAGAGGAAGGAATAAGAAGGAAGAAGAGTGGCTCGGGGCAAGCTCGTTGGCAGGTCCGGATTCTTGCGTCGGAATCCCGTAGACGCAGGGATACTCCCGTCTTTCCGACAAATTCCGTCCCGAGTCCAAAAATACAACTTGGGCTCGGAAAATCCGATTAATTCTCCTGAACATCGTCCAAGTCTCGGAACTGAAAACCGAGGCTCGGTTAGTTAGGAAGAAACTCCCGAGCGCGGAAAAATTCTCGGTTTCGAAAAATGACTACCGTTTTACCTCGAATTAATTACCCGAGATTAATTCAACAGTAAATCACGGTGAAACAATTTCTACAGTCCCGGTAAAAATCAAAAATTTACCCGGACTGTTACAGAGCCCCAGCCTGCAATAATATATACACGTATACTACATATCGCTACATATCGCTGTCGTTGGCAGTCGCCTTTACCTTCAACATCACATATTCATCCTCTTTCTTTTCTTTTTTTTTTCAGTTATATATTAATTGGACAGATTCCTCCGATTGCTGGACATGAAAGCAATTTAATTTTGGTCATAGTCTTTTTTTTTTTGTTAGAAAAAGGTGGGCAAAGTCCTAAGTTACACAGGACGTGTTACACATCAATTTTTCGAATGAGCTAGCTAGCACTCATCGTAACAATAGTCAACTAATTAATAGCCCAGGTCTAGCGGAACATATAAATAATGTTGAATTCTCTCTCTTTTCTCTTTGTTGGTGAAACTATTGGGATCGACGATGGTGAGACAAAATATTCCCACATTCATGTTTCCTCCATAGAAAGGAAAAAAAAAAATTAAAAAAAACCAGACTGAATTCTTCTTATCCTCAATATAAATCTCTCCATGCAAGAAAACGCCTCCATTTTTTTATTGATAAAAACGATGTCGATTCAATGCCTTCATTTATTTACATTAATTACTATTAAAGCCAGTCTAGATGCCGTACTATTAGCTCGATTAATTGCAGTAAAGTAAGAGTACGTGAGTTACAGCATTTTCCTTTGAGCTTGTGAATTAGATCTTAAGTGACCCTATCTTCCAAAGAAAATCGATACATATAGAAGACTTTGGTATTGGCCGGTGATTTAAGGATTTACTATAAGTTGTGCAGCTTATGATGTCTCGTTTGCATAAAAAAAAAAAAAAGTTGTGCAGCTTGGCAAGCCCTGGGAAGAATGAAAAGGAACCATTTGCGAGTGGTAGACAATTCGATGCAAAATGAAAATGAATAATTTACATTTTTATTAATTAAAAACACCCACTCACAGCAATAAAACGTACTTTGATCTGCATAATTTTAAAAAAGACAGAAAATGCTTCTTTGCTACCTAATCATCACTAGCTAATTACAAACAATTTTCGGATAGGACAAGGCCTAGTGCTTTTTCCATCAGCATTGGAACATGATGATTGTGCTTCTTGATCCACAAAGGTCAGATTTTTTTTTTTTGCCGAGACAAACGTCAGATTTACACCCTGCAATTTTATATCATTGCATGGATTTGTGCTGCTACAGTCAAATATTAACTGTAAACGACTTAAAAAAAATGCTTAATAATACTCCCTCCATCCCACAATTAGTGACGTTTAAGGAATCTACACGAAGATTAAGAAATACATTTAATGTTGGAATCTATTTTACGTGTAGACTTAAAAAAATTGAGAGTTGGTGACCGATTTTATTTCTTCATCCTTCCCAAAAAAACACTCTGATTATCTCTTCAAACAAAGCGGCAATTCAAGAGTCATTGGCCGTCTGATTAATTGCTTGGTGATTTTTTACGATTAATTAAGGTAGAAAAATTTAAACCATTAGACCTTTTAGGAATCCGATGAGCCTATAAAGAGTACTAATTTAAGTAAAAGGTAAAAAAGGAAAAAAATGTATTTATTACACTTACAACAACCAAATACGATACGTATTTTGGAATAAATCAAATTGACTAAAACGTCAATAATTGTGGAATGGAGGCAGTACTAATATTTCCTAGACTTGTTACGGAAACAACCGTAACGAAGCTGTAAGAAGTAAACGAACAATTGTCACTTTAAGTTTTCCGACGGTTTCCTTACGGTTGGTATCGTAAGAGCATTTTGTATGTAAATCGAAGCCTTGAGAGCATGTCCGATAACAGTCGTAAGGAAACCGTAAGATGAGAGCCGGAAGCAATTTGGAAAGAAAAGGTTTCTGAGGGTTCTACCGTAAGAATCTCCAACAATTAATTTTACCGGTTTGGTACGGGTTACTTACGAACTCCAGCCGTAACAAAAGCGTAAGAATTTATTGCTTGGAAATTCTTAGAGAACGCAGTAAAGACTCTGTAAGAATGGATTTGTGTCAGTGAAACTTTGCTTCCAAGTTGAGTTTTTACTCATCCAGGATTATATATATCTTTGGCCTAAATAACAAATTATTATGGATTGAATTATTTTCTTTCAAAAATATTTTACCAGCAATGAATGTGAGTTGACAATAATAATTTGAAATTCTGATGTGGATTGTGATAATCTATGCCATTCTTGATTCAAATTTCTTGTAAGCTATTTTAATATATTATAGATGGGGAGCAGCTATTTCCTGCAAAAGCTTCCAATCAGTGAGCTTGATTACAATAGTAACGTGAGTTGGTGCAATTTCATTTGAACTAAGTTAAACATTAGAATACTCTCAATTTGTAACGAAATTTACTATGAAAATAGCTAGCTCTAGTGAGGGTGAATTCAGAATTTACTGTAAAATATGCAGTATTGGCGAGCTCTAGGAGGAAGGAAAGGAAATCATTTGCTGGAAGTAGAAAAATCAGTAGTAGAAGAAGCAAAAAAAGAATAATTTAACAGTAAAAAGAAAGTAGTAAAATCAGTAGAAGAAGAAGCGAAATGAAAAGGAATTATTTAAATGCGAAATGAAAAGGAATGATTTAAATTTTTATTAATGATGATTCACTGCCAATCAATTATATAAATACAGCCATTTGTAGCAATCTACAATGTACAGCAAACGTTTCTTTGCTACCTAATCGTCACTAATTACAAACAACTTTCTGGTAGGACACGGTCTAGTGCTTTTCCATCAGCATTGGAACATGATGATTGAGCTTCTTTTTTTTTGATGCTAACGATAGTATTATTATTTATATGAGTTAAAGAATACAAGAACCCCCTTCAAGGAGAGCCTGAAAAAACAGGGGAGCACATTACACTATGAAGGAAATAGAAAAATACAGGAACAAAACAGAGCAAGGAAAAGTTAAGAAATGCTTAAATGAGCATGCTAAACTTTCTGAGAGGGCCTTTCCAGTGCTTGATGTGATCTGCATTGGCAATGATATCATTAGCATTGAGGAAAGGGGATGGATGTAAGGCATTAAGCCAATTGGTGGACCTCACAAGGGAAAGGTCAGCAACGCGTTCCCAATTGGTAGCAACTTGATTGAAGATCCTATTGTTTCTTTCAAGCCAAATACATGGCAGGATGGCAGCTCCTATGACAAACCATGCTGCCTTTTGGAGGGGAGAAGTGGGGATGATGATTGAGCTTCTTGATCTACAAACGTCAGATTTACATCCTGCAATTTTATATCTTTGCATGGATTTGTGCTGCTACAATCAAATTTAAGGGCTATTTGTGTAGCTGATGATCCTCGAATTCCTTGGTACAGGCATCGCTAACTTGTATGCCAGATTCCTATATATAACCACAACAACATGAAATTGCAAAAGTTTTTTTTTGATGCTAACGATTGTTTGATTGAAAGGAAAAGTATGTACAATGGTTGCCGCATGGCCAGGTCATAGTCACCTACAACCACAAAATTACATAACTACCACAGCTCCCATGCAGGGGGCACATGTGCACAACAATTACGAAGGTACCATAGCTATCAAACTAACCCAGTAACTTGAAAGAACGCCTCGGTCCTCGCCAATTTTTCAATGTATCTGCGTTTGACATGATGAAAGAAGTGCTAAAAGGAATATCAGGATGAATAGCTTTGATCCACAGTATGGCCCGGACGAGGGCCAAGTCCACCATTTTCTCCAAATCCACGGCAGCACCCTGGAAGGTCCTTTTGTTCCTCTCGATCCAAAGCGACCAGAGGGTGGCAAGAGCAAGAACAAACCACCAAGCTCTACTACAGTTTGTAGGGGACAAGAACGTCCAGTGAGGCAGGAAAGTTTCAAGGCTACTCGCCATGCACCACTGCACACCCCACCAGCTGCAGAGTTTGGACCAGACCCTCCAACTAACAGGGCAGTGAAGTAGCAGATGATCTCTGGACTCAAGGTTGCGGTGGCACAAACAGCAAATGGAATCTGCCAAGTTTAATATGCCCCTCTCCCGCAGAACATCCTTGGTGGGTATGCCATGGTTAATGGCCATCCACAACCAACATTCAATTTTGAAGGGAACCAGGGACAACCATATATAGGGCCCAGATAAAGAGAAACCGAGATAAGAGTAGATGAAAGATCTTCCTGACTTCACAGAATAGATACCATTTTGGTTGTGAACCCAACACCTATGGTCATCTTGTGATTGAACCAAGGGGACCGTGTTGACAAGGTTTCTCAGCTCATTCAACATTAAAATCTCCCAGTCCCACAATTGTCGACGCCATCTATTCTCCCAGTACACCTCTGAATTCGTGATAGTGAGGCAGTCAAAAACTGTATCCTCCTTGCACAAAGAAATCGAGTACAGCCTGTTGAAGTGGTCTTTGAAAACACCATGCCCTGACCAGTCATCCAACCAAAATAAAGCAGTCCTACCAGAACCAATCTTCACTCTCGATCCCAGAAGCAGAGGAGCCCCTGACTGGCTATTGGAAGAGCCAGATGCAACAATGTCTTTCCACCAGGGGGAGCATTTGTGAAGATTGAAGACAGGGCATATAGACGAAGATGGCTCCACGCATTTTGCCAGTATCAAGTTCTTCCAAGTCTTTTCCACAGGGGTTACATACTGCCAGAGCCACTTAAAGAGTAGGCATTGGTTCATTATCTTTAAGTCTATGATGCCCATCCCTCCTGCTTCCTTTGGAGCTGCAATCTTGGTCCAAGCAACTAAACACAACTTCCTCGAAGACTCCAATCCATTCCAAAGGAAATGCCGCATAATGGAAGTTAGTTTCTTAGCTATGGCCATTGGAAGCGTAAATAAGGACATGAAATATACAGGTAGGCCACACAACACAGATTTTATGAGGGTAACCCTCCCTCCGAGTGATAAGAATCTACCTCTCCAGGACTGTAATCTTCTTTTGAATTTTTCGACCACCGGATTCCATGAGGCAATTCTCTTCATATTAGCACCCAAGGNAGTCCTTCAGCCGCTAGGACAAAAAGAAAAGGAGACAGGGGGTCTCCTTGTTTCAAGCCTCTTTCCATGGTGAATTCTGCAGATGGTGAGCCGTTGATCAACACTGCCAATCTAGATGAAGATAAGCATTCAAGGATCCAGTTTCTCCATTTGAGACCAAAACCCATGACTTCTAAAACCTGCAGTAGATACGACCACTTTACTGAGTCATATGCTTTCCTAAAGTCAAGTTTCCAAACCACGGCCTCCGATTTCGCTTTCTTCAAGCAATGGACCACCTCATTAGCCAAAAGAGCACTGTCCATAATACACCTTCCTTCAATGAAGCCCGTCTGTTGAGGAAGAAGTAATTAATAACAACAGCTTCAAAACCCAAGAAGACAAAAGGTGATAACCTAAACTAGAAATTTAATTTCCCAAAACTACGTCCATTGGCTGCAGAAAAGAACCTTTTCACAAGATATATATAATTAAGTTACCTGTTAATTACGACAATTCAAGCTGTGAGGACAATAATGCTGGTCGATGACAATAGGATTCTGCACATTTCTCATAAGGGGCGCCCACGAATCGAACACCTCGGACAAATCCATTGCTTGCTGGTCTTGCCCAAGACTTGATCCTAAATCCATTTGTGGTATCTGCAAAGATTGTTCTTTTCACTGTTACATTTTGGACTCCTGGCTCTTCCACATCCTTTCCTGAACTTCCTATGCTGCAAATACCATCCCAAGAAGGATCATCTAGAAAACTGTCCTAATTAAGAGGCAAACATGTATAGGTTAATTTTGGGTAACTGACATTGCCAGGACCACACCTGACCCCTTCAATCCACAGGTTCGCTGAGCCAGGGCCGATAGAGATGCAATCATCTCCGGTTTTGATAGTAGACTTCATGGCAGTAACGTTTTTGGATAAATGGATGTGAATGCCATCGTTGTTGGGTTTGTCTCCTGCAGCTATCACTCTTACTCTTTTGAACTATCATGTTTTCGCAGCCACTGACTGCAATGTGGAACATTTGTGCGTTTAATGACAGCAAACCATTGGTGCTTATGTTGTTTGAGTTGCTAAACCTCAGTGTCTGAGGCATAAGGAGCTAACCGTTCTAGATAGTTTTGTTTTCGGATTCGGTCACTCTCATCTACGCATGGAACCGCATTATAGCATCAAAAAATGGAACCGCATTATTGTACAAAGTGACAATCTGGAGGCTATTACTCGGGCTTCTTCATTGGAGAGGCAGGACAGGGCTTGGTCGATAAAGCCATTATTGATGCAGGACATTCATCACCTCAAATCCTTTTTTAGCTCATGTAATTTAGTGCATGTTAGAAGAACTGCCAATCAAGCAGCTCATTTTCTTGCAAAAAATGCTCAGAATGGCTGCTTACTGCCTATGAATTGGCAGTTCTCCTTTCCTATGCGTTTTGTTCAAATTTTGATATCTGATCTCAACCCATGAGACAGATATGCGTTATGCTCATGTATACAGTGTGAGTATGGTTATAAATGAAATCTCCGTTTCTCTTTGATCAAAAACAAAACGCAAACCGTAGGTATCAAGTTACACTTTAATAAAGAACATGCCGTGGCTTCATATGTGAGCTCAACAACATACTAATCATTGTACGCAACATTCAACATAATTTTAATCGTTGTACATAACATTAAACATAATACAATATGTTTTAGACCAAAAAAGAAACATTCAACATAATTCTAACCACATTCCAATCCTTAAGTCAAGTACATCTCCATAATAATAATAATGAAAGATAATACATCTTCACAAATTCCCCAAAATATGGGATCCACCTATCCATCCCCTTGATGAATCTGCACAAGGTGAACAAACAATAGCCATTCAAAATGTTCATCAGAACTCAGCAAAAGATTTTGTTCCCGCTCCTCTCCACATTAGACTCACAGCTTTGAAATTGTAGAAAAGCTAATCCCTAACACATTCCATGAACAAATTTACAAGAAAAGGATGTTATCGAAGGACAAAGTAAGCATAATTATCATCAAGGACATGCATGCTGAGGAGAAACAAAAGACATCATTTCCTAATAGACAGGTGGTTAGTCAGAAACACTATCCGCCATAAACCAGCAGTATTTCAGCATGAATCGTAGCACTATCAATCACTCCTATTCTTATTGTTAACTTACCTCTACTTTCTCTTAACAAATTATCTCCACAAACAATTATGCCAAAATCACTTCATGGCTAGAGTCCAGACTCATCAATAGATACCATCATCATATACTCCCAAAAGCAACATCACAAATTGACTATTAGTACGTTCCCAAAGTAAACATATCCACCATGACACTACACAAAATTCTACGAGGAGTTCTTTAAGGGAAGATAAGGAAAACGGAGGTAGTCAAAGCTAAATTTGCCAATTCCAAGATTAGAAATATCCTTAGTCCTTAGATTTCCATCATGTACGTCTTATAACTTAAGATTAAACCTTTCTTAACATGCTATGAAAAAGCCCAATAACATTCTTTTAGAAAAATCGTATGGAAACTACAATCAAATCAGGCAAGAGCAGAAAGAGGAGCGTTCCCAGTACAGACAAAACACTACACAAAATTCTACGAGAAGTTCTTTAGGGGGAAGATAAGGAAAACGGAGGTAGTCAAAGCTAAATTTGCCAATTCCAAGATTAGAAATATCTAAACAGCACACCTACAACAGCAGGAGTGTTGTTACCGAGATCATAAACAGAAATTAGCAGCCGAATGGGTTCGCCTGGATAGCCCCAATAGCCTACTCGAGCAAGGCAGATTTTTGATTCAGCCCGGATGGTTGACTCATCTTTCACCTTTAGAGTCATGAAGTAATTCAGATGATTCAAGCCGTTGAACAGAATCACATTCACCTTTTCAATTGCTTCAAGCTTCAGCATTGCTTTCTGGATGGAAATTTATGCGGTCAGTTAACAAAAATATTTATATTTATTATGAATGAAAGAATCAAAATTCGACTAGATTGATTTTGGCTTTCTTAATTACCTTCTTCTCATTGTATGTTGCAATGGCATGGTGTGCACATGTCTGGAGCCTGGTAGCGTGATCGGGGTCTGTAACTTCGATGGGGTGCGTCCTGCCCATTCTTATGTGACGGGGCAATTTCGAGTAATAATATCCGTCGCAATCAAATGACTAATAGTCAGGAGAGAGTAGCAGATAATTAAGAATTGGATTTCAATAATTGATGATGTCTTAATTAAAAGGAGGAGGCAATATTAATAGAACACCATGATAACAGAAGAGTGAGTGTGCAAAAGAGTGGTGTATTGTCTGAAAAGTTACTTACGGCGGAGCGAACAACGGATTCTCTGTAGAGGTCGTAGACCTTCTTCACTTTCTTGGGCACATACAGGGTGTTCCAATCTGGCTCAACATCATCCCGCAGAGGAACCAAGCCGTCATCAACAACAACTCCGTCTATGGCGCTGCGGTAGTCGTGCCTTTCATCTTCCTCTGTGCCTGATAAATCTTCATCATCAACCTCTGTCACTGAATCTTGAAACGTTTGCTTTCGTTTCCTGCAAACCTCTGGAGCACCCATGATTTGATCGGTGAGACTGTTTTTTACTCGTCACCAATCTGTCAATTTTCTTTCTTACTTTTTTTTTTTTTTGGGAATATATAGTCTACCCCAGTCCCCAAACTTTGTATTGTATTTAAAACTTTCACATTGCCCACCGACCAAGTAGCTATATGGGAAGAGAGTAGCTATCCAATTATCTCTAGTCAGTCGGTAAAAATTGACAATAAAAATGATGGATCGATCGACCAAAATTGAAGCTAAATCGACTAATCGTGTCAAACTGGGTCCAATATAAAAGGTTAATTTAGTATGTTTCTTTTTTTTTTTTTTTTCTTTTTGAGAGCCCATACCTTCTTTTGGGCAAACGAAAAGCCCATAGGCCAATTACTCCGGGAAGACTTGTAATAGCGTTAGCAGTTTAGTCATCTTTGACCTGATAAAACGTCCGCAACCGAGGCATTTTTTTCCTATAATTCAAATTCACAGGAACACTATCATAGAAAGAAACATGATAGTACAAGTCTTTGACATATTGTTAAACATAAGTTGATCCTACAAAAAGATTAAATGAGCACATTCTCTAATCCTCACAAGACTCCATCGAGCACATAGGCATAGGTCAGGTTGCAGCCTCCATACATATCCCTCATGTAAGTGATCCCTCTGCACATGGTAGATAAGATCAATTAGAAATAAATCTTCGAATTTTTATGAACTTGAGCGAAATTATTGCTCTCAACTCTAAATCCATCAAGTCATTGCTTTGATGGATGATAACTAATAATCAAAGATAAATTACTGGTGAGTTGTTTAATAGAAGATAAACAAACCCACAGAATAAAAAAAGGTATCCAAAACTAAATTTGCGGATATGAAAAAATTAGAAACATCTAACAACCTACCTCCAGCAGTACAGTTTTTTTTGGGTTCGGGGTCAAAAGCAGAAGCATGCATGGGAAGGAGAGCCTTATAAATTTATAATAGACTTTAGCTTAGGTTTCGCGGATGGTTGACTCGTCTTTCACCTTCACGATGATGTAGTAAAGTAGATGATAAAGGTCGACCCTTATAATAGACTTTAGCTCGACAGGTTTTCGATTCAGCGGGGACGGTTGACTCGTCTTTCACCTTCAAGATGATGTAGTATAGTAGAACAGATGGTAAAGGTCGTCGTCGTTGTAAACGCAGGCGTTCGCCTTTTCAATTCCTTCAAGCCTCAGAGGCGGCTTTGTTTCCTACAGAATGGATGGAAATTTATGATGGGCAATCAACAAAAAAAAAAAATATAGAGACACAATAGTAGTAGTTATTAAGAATCAAGTAGTATTGATTAATTGTTACCTTCTCTGCATTGTATGAAGTAATTGCAAACTGTGCACATGTCTCGAGCTTGGGAGAGTGGCCGGGATCTGAAACATCGATGGGGTGTAACCTTCCCTTTCTGATGTGATATGGCAATTTCCAGTAGTAATAACCGTCGCAATCAAATCCCTAGTAACACATATAATTAGAAAATGAGTTTCTCAACTTTCAACAATAGATCATCGATGCATATATAGTGTGTGTAAAGAAAATGCCCCAAATTTATGTATTCTTTCCCACGCCGGTGTCATACTCTTTATGTGCACCGTCTACAGGTCGGTTCCTTTTTTTTTTTTTTTTTTTCCAATCCAAGTCTAATAATATAACCGTCTATACTCATTATTTAGTTATAAGTTTAGTCATCTTTGACCTAATAAGCCGTCCGCAATGGAGACATTTTTTTCCTATAACTCATTTCATAAGATTGAAGGCAACTTGAGTATAATTCAAATGGGATGAATTAGCCAAAGAAACATAATAATCGATGTCCACAAATCTTTGACATAACATCTAATCCCCTCATCACGAGACTCCATCGGGCACATGCATACACACAGGTCAACTGCAGCCTCCATATATAGTCATTGTACACAACATTCAACATAATTTAAAACACATTCTAATCCTTATCGTCAAATACATCTCCATAATAATTAATAACAGAGAATACATCATCGCAAATTCTCCCAATGCATCTCCATTCTCAGAAAGTTTATTAGAACTCTAGCAACATATTTTGTTCCCACTCTTTTCTTCATTAGGGTTGTTGTTTTGAAATTGTAGAAAAGCTAATCCCCAACACATTCCAAGAACAATTTTACAAGAAAAGGATGTTATCCAAGGACGATAATTATAATCAAGGACGAACTATACACGCATTAGAAAGAAGTAACTGAGTTATTTTAAGGGGAAAACAAAAATTTGCCAATGCCAATGTGAAGGCCCTCTCCCCGAGGGACCCACCATATTCAGGTATTGTTACATCACATCTCTCAGCCCACACCTCTTGGGTTTAATCCTTTACCGTGCTGCAGCACTAGGGATTCGAACTCGAGACGTGATGCTTTTTATCCCCCTTAAGGAGAGCACCTTCACCAACTCATCTGCAGAAGTTGATATTGCTAGGCATTCTGAAACGGATGAAGCAGAATCTTACACCGGACTTGGAACGCTTGTTGGGAATGAAGACATCGAGGATGTCACCGAGTTTAGATAAGAAGAGATGGATGTCAGTGGGCATCCAGTGCGCAGGAAGATTTTCAACATAAACGCTTGTAGCTTCCATGTTGTTCAGAGCGTTCTCAACGTACTTGCAGGACCATTTGGAGAAGTGTAAGGGTTTTGGTTGGAGAGGAGTTGGGACAGTGCTGGATGATACCTTAGAGGGTAATGGGAGTATACCCCTGGCGTTGGAGGCGGAAGTGGTAGCCCCAAGGAATGGCGACATGGGTTGAACGGTGACCGGAGGTCGGCGAGGTATGGGTGGTAGGGTAGGGGACATGGGGAGGGTTGGGAGCATTTTTTAGCAGAGATAATATATGAGCTTGAGCACCAACGTTCAACATAATTTTTAAACACATTCTAATCCTTAACGTCGAATACATCTCCATAATAATTAAAAACACAGAATACGTTATCCCAAATTCTCCCAAATACAGTCTCCACATATGCATCTCCTCACACAAGTGATGCACCTGCACAAGGTGAACAAACAGTAACTATTCAGAAAGTTTATTAGAACTCTAGCAAAATATTTTTTTCCCACTCTTCTCTTC
Organism: Turnera subulata; assembly: GCA_028386065.3. Lineage (NCBI taxonomy): Eukaryota > Viridiplantae > Streptophyta > Magnoliopsida > Malpighiales > Passifloraceae > Turnera > Turnera subulata. The sequence continues at coordinate 12,615 of JAKUCV010003799.1, forward strand.
ATTAGGGTTGTTGTTTTGAAATTGTAGAGAAGCTAATCCCCAACACATTCCACGAACCATTTTACAAGAAAAGGATGTTATCCAAGGACGAACTATACATGCATTAGCAAGAAGCACCTAAGTTATTTAAAGGGGAAAGCACAAATTTGCCAATGCCAAAGGGAAAAAGGACATCGTTTCCTAATAGACAGGTGGCTAGTTAGAAAAACTATTCGCCATAAACCGATTCAGCAAGAATTGTAGCACTATCAATTAATCACTTTTATTCTAAGTGTTAACTTGCCTCTTTTTAAACAAATTATGTCCATAAACCTGCATGCCAAAATCACTTCACGGCTAGAGGCAAGACCCATCGTCATATATTCCCCCCAAAGCAACATCAAAAATTGACTATTAGTATGTTTCAAGAGCCAATATATTCACTATGGCCTGATTTACTCTGTTTTTCATAGTCATCACATCCACTTATTGACAGCTTGCATGCACACAAAAAAAGTTCCACCGAACATGCTAATGTATACTATCTAGTTAGTATCGCACAAGTTGAGTTCGGTAACACCTTTCCAGTAGCAATATCTAG
>JAKUCV010003800.1:0-17359 GCA_028386065.3 Turnera subulata
TAGGCAGTAATGCATACAAAGGTTTATAAGTCCTCACCTGGATCATTATAATATCTTGGAAGATAAAGCCATCCCCAACCTTGGCATTAACGGATTCCTATAACAACACAATTATATATACAAATCCATGAGACCATGAGATGCATGCCTGCTATGGACTAACTTGTTAACAATCTTTAACCTCACGTGGTTAAATAAAGGATTAGGACCCAACCCGGCATAATTCGTTTTACAAAAGATGATTTTGAAAACTGGAACCTCATTTAAAAATTGAGAGATCGCACACATGGCGCATTGGCTTAAAGGCTTAATTATTTGACTCTCACAAGGCCAAATTTCCAAAACCAATCATCATTTTTTTATGGCCTTATATTTGGAATCCAACCGATTTTGAAAACAATTTATAAAGTTATGTCATTTGCCAAAACGTGTCCATGGCCAAGCGTAATCAAGTGGATAAAATAATGGTTTAATGTAAAATGAAATTATGTGCAATGGACTAATGCAGGGCCGATATGTCAATGTGCCTCCATGGAAATTAACATCAAAGAAACTAAATTTAATTCTAAACAAAAAGGCCTATGTGATAATAATTTTTTTTTTTTGGAAACCTTCAGGAACAAAGTTTAGAGAATCCCATGAGTAGAATTCATACTCCATGGCGCATCATACAATAACAAGCCCACTGGACATTGGCCAGGAATAAATCTTTTTTATCATAAACCTTGCATCAACAATAAATAGAAAATAATTTGAAAGCCAAGTATATGATCAAATAACACAAGGATTCGTGAACATGTGTCAGTGCCAACTCACAATTAGGAAAATTATATACTGATTTAATGGAAACAGATTATTACAATCACAAGGAGCCCATGTGAAACACACTACTCTTTGCACTTGTAACAAATTTACACATGGTGATGCTGCATCCCTAAAATTTAATATGTAAGAGTTGGCCATAAGTAGCCAAAAGCATGTGTTTGTCCAACCGACTATGACAAGACAAATAGGCATTTGTTTTATTAATAATTGATCCACTTATGAACAGCAACAACATATGCTCAGAACTCCCAAATGGACACTCACTCTAATACATCACTCACAAAAACGATGAATAGCAAGTTGTGAAGACTTACACGATAAATGACTCAACCCAAACATAGAATTATGATTACGAATTCTGTCCACCCTCAAAGACCCACACAAGTCCACCGGAATAGAAACCACGACCGAGCATAGCCCGAGTTCAACACACAATCCGACACGATCTTGTCATCAACGAACCCAAACTCATCACCAACAACCAAACCCACATGAATAATCTCGATTGGAACCAAAATCCCAATATTGACAAGAACAAAAAAGAGAGGAAAAGTTGAGAGGAAGGGAGCCAGAGGTATGGATGAGAAGGAATATTAAGGAGAGGAAAAGAAAACTAAAAAGAGAGGGTGTGAACAGGGAGAAAAAGTAAGGGAACCAAAGACCAAAATAGTGGGTAACCGTTCGGGTGAGGAAAAGAATCCCAGGAGAGAAAGAAAGGTTTGCCTTATATACCCTAGGTTTAATGTTTAAATTTCAGTCAAGTACCAAATGACGTAGTTTTAGTAAAACTACTATAAACTTTGTATTTCACCCGAAACACCAATTTTATTTCAACAAAACCCGAACAACGAACAATTCCAACTTAAAATTAATATTTTCAAAGAAATAAATTAATAATAATAATTTTCTTGTCCAAAAATCCTGGAAATTCCGCAAGGGTAAAAATTCGGAAATTAAATTTCAAAAATTCCTAAAATCCCATAGAATTTAAATACCGAAAATTCGGGGCGTTATAATGGACAGCGCCTCAAGCTGTTCAAAACAGATGATAGAAATGGCGACCAAGTGATTTTGTCATTAGCAAATCCGCCTATGCCTTGACAAACCTCATGTCCAGCTATAAGACGTTAAAGAAGCGCTATTCGGGAGGCAACCCGAGGAAAAAGAAGGAAGGAGGATCAAGTGGCTGAAACCAAGGAGCATGATGACTTCACGTCAAATAGAGAAGCATTCCTAAACTCAAACTTTTAAAGTTATATATTTGATACTTCAAAGCATACTTTGATAAGCTAGTCACGCATCTTGTCATTCACCTTATCATTCTTTCCCTTCTTATTAAACTTTGAATTTTTCCTTTCCTTTTGTGTTTTATTCAAATGCTATGCGTAATTGCATTTCAATTCAGTGAGGACACAATTGCATTTTTTGTTTTGCATTTCACTTATACTTCTTGTTTTGTTTTTCCACTTACACCTTTATTCTTCTTGATCAAATCTGAGACAATGGGACTTTGTTGATTCGATAAAATTTGTTCCTTGCATGACTTATAAAGAGGCTAATTCATGATATGATTAAAAGTCTTCAAGTTACCTAGCTCATAAGAGTTTAATAAATGGCAAGTTTGGATTTCTAAACAAGATCACTAGGAAGGTGTCCTAAGGATTTGGTTTGCTCTTAGCTTTTAAAAATTAATTGAGGTGTTTCAATTGCATTTAAATGCATAATCCTAGAATGCATCCAATGTTTTTACTAAGACGAAATTTAGACACAACCTTGATTTGAAAAATGAGTTAGACATTCCTTGAATTTCACCACATATAAGCCTTAGGCAACCCTTGATCACGTTATCCCTAATTCACCACTTTGAGCCTAGTTTGATGGTCAAATGTTTTCTTCTATGCCTGCATCAATCACCTTTCACCCCTTTGTGACCAATGAAGTGACCATCATGTGCCTGATCAGCATAATTTTCTTTGATTTATCCTAACCTTTTATCTATTAAGTTGATGATATCTAACCTCCTGTCACTGGTATTGCACATTGAAAGAAAATTGACTACACTTGCTGCAGAAAAGACAACAGAACTCGCAGTCATGCACCTAAGCCCACCAACATTCACTGGCCATTTAACTTTCTTCATTACATTGTGGTCATCGCTATTGTTAACGAACATGGGCGTACAATAGCTATGAGCAAAAAACAAAAAAAAAGGATCAGAGGACAATAGCATAGTCAATCAATCAGAAGGAAGAGGAAACTCAGTTTTAGGAGGAAAATCCACAACTTTAAACATATATTTTGTTTACCTTTACCCCTTATTGATATGCCAACCTTGCCTCGGTACAACCCTTAAAGACATATGTGAACACCCAAATTTGACCTACGGAAATTTTACTAAATTAGACTTTGTACATGTGTAGACTTAGGATCAAAGAGATGATTTGATCCAAGGTTCAAGCATGATATGAATTTTGATGACATAAACCTCTATGCACTTAAATCCTAGGATTAATGAGATGATTTAACCTTAGGATAAAACATGTGATAAGGTTTATTTGCAATAAAATATATTTGGGCCTTTCTATTTGTTTTTACCCAATAATAACGAGATGATTTATTCTTGGGTTAGGAATGGATTTAAGGGTCCAAATTAATTATTCTCCAGAGTTTGTCCAACCTATTAACACATTTCTTGCAGGTCACTTTTAGCTCTTATTTTCGTGGAAAATCAGAGTTGATTGTCATTTAAGTAGATTTGGTGTTTTTGGCATGATTTTGGGCTTAAAAAGGTGTTAACGTATAATCAATCAACTATGGAATGATTTAGCTGAGTGTTAATCAAGTAATTGAGTGATTCTGGTTTGATTGGGGGTTGATTATGTTGCAGGATCGAATCAGGCCTTAATTAGGGGAATCGGGGACTCAGAAAAGGAAAGAACGGGTGAAACGCGGGGCGACCTGCGGACATCTCGCGATAACCGCCGGCTGCCAGCGGGCATCCCCACATGACCGACGGTCATGGCGGACATGTGGTGGATGACCGCCGGCAGGGGCGGCATTCCTGTTCAGAATCCCCGAAAATCTCCGATTTTGTTTCTTTTTTGATCCTACGCGGTTTTGGACCAGATTTTCGGGCATGATCTTCACCATTAAGCAGGTCCACACCCCTAGACTTCCCAGAGCACTATAAATCGAACCCCTCGCACACATTTCAAAGGACACACAGCATTCCTCACATACACACCCATAAGCTTTGAAGTGCTTGGAGAAACTCTACTTCTCCAAGCCTAGAAACACATTCCTAGGCAGAAACTCTGGTGGAATACCATGGGTAGCATCAAGCAAGGAGCCAGTAGCAGTAGCAGATCAAGAGAAGAAGAGGAAGGAGTCAGATTTAAGCAAATCGGTGGAGAAGAAGTGCTAAACTCGAGGAGAGGAGTCCCGGCCAGGCAGTCTCAGTATTTCAGCCATATCTAGAGCTGTAGACTTCAGTTTGCTATGATCTTGGTGTCCATAGAAATATAAGAAGTGGTTCTATGACTTTTATGTTCTGTCCAGACTTCAGTTCGACCTCCTTCTGCCCCGAATTCTCTGTCGAAGTTCTGCCCAGATTCTATTGCGGGAATGGTGAGCGCACAGAAGCGAGAGGAGGGCTACAAGAGGTAACTCGTTCTAATTCTATTGATTGATTGCTGTTGTGATGATAATGATGCTTTCGATGATGTGATTGCTGTGATGCCATGAGAAGAACTACGTAGGCTTTGAACCCGGTTGCCGGGGTACGTAGGTGGTCTCTAGTGGTGGAGACTCAAGCCCAAATATTTTTATTTTTCCTTTTTGTCCCAAATCTTCATCTCCTTCCCCTCCAGTTCAATTTTACTTTTATGTGATTTGTTTCCACACATGCACAAGGCCCACTTATGCTCTCTAATTGCACAAGGTTTTGACCCAACATGGATGGGTGCCTGACACCTTCCCATCCGTGACGAACCCCCGAATCCCATGTCTTTGGTTTCGCTATGATCAGTTGCCTAAGGAGTCATTCAAAGGTTTTTCCCATATTTTGTCCTTAATTAAATTTGGGTGGTGACTTCATTGACATGGGATTGACCCAAAGAAGAAGGTGTAAGGGAATAGGTGAGAATGCCCAAGTGATTTTGGGTCGGGTTCTCACAGTGGCGACTCCGCTGGGGAAGTAGTGGGTTCAAGAAATCTTGTGCAATCATTGAGCATTGTGTGCATTTTTTATTTGTAATCATAAGTGCCCTGGATTCATGATGATTTTTGTGAAGCCTTTACAGTAAGAGGGCGAGGGAAGCCAAGTCCACCACATACTTTCTTTAAGTGATGGTGGCTTGCATGAACCCGTTTCTCGATGCTTAGCAATGATGGGGATTAACTGGCCTCGGACCTCACAGGGTATCCATTATCACATGTGAGTAGGTCAACCTATTCCCTAGCGGAAGTCTCTTGGCCCCCAACCAGCTGCATACCCTGAGCATCTCATGCATTATGAATCAATAAGTGGTACTTGCATTTGCATGGATCTTGTTTGTGTTGTACATACGTGTATACCTTGTTATTTTGGAATCTGAATCTATGCATACCTGGGGGTTTGAGGAAGGAGAAAAGGAAGGTGATCATCCATGGCTATCAAAGGGGATGCTGCCCCTTGACCCTGCCCGCTAATCGACTAACGAGACCGCCGTGCTAACTCTGCATAGGGTGCTATATTGCGTGGTGTCGGCTGATGAGTCAAGTAATGGAAGCCTAGGGAAGTGAGCTTGCGCGTTTAAGCGGATGATAAAAATTTGGTGTTGTCTCCCCAGTTGGCATATATGTTCGGTCAGTCTACCTTGTTTTAGGGAATTCACTCTTGCATACATAGAGCATTGCATTACATGTTCTTAAAAGTATAAAACAAAATTCGAGCTAGGATCTTTCACTTTTCCAAATTCTCATCTTCTTGGGCTTGAGTCTTTAAAGAATGAAAATGTTTTGAAAGGATCAAAAAAACGTTTTGCTACTGTATCCCATTGCACTTTTTCACCGTTTTCAATCGCCTTGGAAGGAAACAAAGTTTGAGTCTTGGATCCCGATGACCTTGAACTCTATCATTAGAATTGAACCTTTAGGACACCATGAGTGAGTAGTGCCTTGGTTGGAAGGGGGTGGTGAGGATATTAGGGATGATGGATACATCACAAGACGATGAATCTCAGTAGGCAAGGGGATGGTGAAGACATTGGAAGTCATGCAAGTACTCTGGGACGAAAGGTGGGAAGAAGGCAGAGACAATAACGAAGCATCAACTCAAGACACCGAGACAACTTTGGGCCTTCTCGTGATAAGAGATGTAAGCCTCATTATCTATGGCAGAAGAAGTGAGAAGTGATGACCGGGTTGGGCCTTCCTGTAAGAGGAGATGTAAGCCCCAACAATTATAGTAGAAGAGGTGATATGGGGTGACCTGGTTGGTCCTTCTTCAAAGATGCAGATTTAAATCTGGGGGGTTACTTGTGAACCAAGATGATGATCCAATATGAGAAGCCGAGATGAGGCATCGAAGGGCCAAACTGAGGAGCCAAACTGACAATCTGAATTGATGGTTGTAATTGAGGTATCTAGTGGAAGACGACGAGCTATGTTAATAGGTTGAGACCATGCCAGTGGGCCTTCTTGTGAGAGGAGATGTAAGTCCTAATATTTATGATAGGATAAGCTGAGTTGATGAACCGGGTTGATAAGCCAAGTCGAGGAACCGAACTGATAGGCCAAGTCGGCGAGCCAAGTAAGTGAGCCATGATTGATGGATTGAGCTGATAAACCAGGTGGGGCAACCTAGTCAAGTTGTCAAGTTGAGATGCCGAGTTAGGAAGTCAGGAGACCGGGATGCAAAGTTGAGCCAAGCTGATGAGGGTTGAGTGTACAAGCTAGGATCAACTACAGGGGTCCTTCTCATGGGAAGAAATGTGAACCTCAGTTTTGGGAGGATAAGAAAGCAGCGCATAGGGAGAAGATGAGATGAGTTGAGTGGAGGTATGGTGAGGGGACAAGGAATGGGGAGAGTCAATATTTGGGCTTTCCTATGAGAGGAGATGTAAGTCTCAACACTCATGGTAGAAGAAGCAAGATGGGGTGACCGGACTGGACTTTCTCATGAGAACAGATGCAAGTCAGGATATCCTCCAAAAGAAAATGATGTAAGCTCCAATGTTTGATTGGGAACCAATTTGATGGGCCGAGCCATGGGATCAAACAGAGTTGATGAGCGAAGTTGGGGCACTAAGTGGAGACATTGCCATTGGGCTTCCTCAAATGAATAAGACACAATAATTGGGAAACAATGAGGATCACAGTGGGAGCGATGATTGAGACACGATGAGAAGACAATGGGGAAGGCCAAGAGATAAGGATGAAGCTGACAATGAAGATGATGCATTACAAAGGGTGGCCTAGAAGTCCAAGTGAGAGTTAACCGGGGACCATAAACCGAATTGCTAAGTATAGATAAAAGGATGACAGAGAGTTGAGAGGGGCGGTGTAACTGTCCTTTAGAGTCTAGAAGATGGGTTGAGTCAAAAGGGGTAAGAGTTAAATTTTACATCCAACAATCAACAGTGTCTTTTTTGTTCTTCGGTTTTCACATAAGGAATAAGACTTTGATTTCCTTATCTTTTGTCTATACGTGGTAAATTATGCACGACTTCATTTTTCCATTAGATCAATCTAGAGGATTGCAAAACGAACTACGAAGACCTGATTCTGAGGATGTAATGCAAACTTACCTAGCCTGTACACTTGTCCGTGCTTGACCTTCAAACACTTACCCGATTTGACCTTCGAACCCCTATCCAGTCGGACACCCATGCTGACTCCATCACATGCACCTTGAACACTTGCCTAGAAGAGTTGCTTCACAAAGATGAATCTTGTTTCCAAAAAGAATCCTATCCAAGTGCACTTGTTCAAAAGGGTCACTCTCCTCGGGAAAAATAAAAAAGGAAAAGAAAAGAAAAAATCAAAAAAAAAGTGAAAAGGAAATAGAAAAAAACAAGAAACAAGGAAAAGGAAGTGACCCTTAGTGCTTGAACAAGTTCATCATCTGTTCGAAGAAATCGGGAAGGAGGAATCAAAATGAAGAGGACAAGTGTCCCCCCACTACCTTTAAACTTCCACAAAACACCATTCCACCACCACCCATTATCTTCAGACTTGCACGGGACACCCTCATCTCAAACCCTACACCGCGTCCACAGATACGTAGGTAACCCGATAATGGGCCCGGTCTATTGTTGGTTCCCAGATTGATTCAATGTAAAGACTGCGTTGTTGTTAGGTATGCATGCTAGACTGTTGATTGTAATCAAGGCCTCTTTTGTAGTCATAAGTCCGCTTCACTCGAACACGTAGTTTGGGCTCACGAAGTTGTAGACATTGGTTAGGTCCGTCTCATTTTGAATCCGGTCATCATAAGGCGCATCTCTCCAATGGTCTCTTAGACATGTGATCTTAGGTTTCTGTCATCTTAATTGATAAGTCTACCACCATATCGGTCATTCGAGTGCACCCGGCCCGAGCGGCCTTCATCTTGTCAAAACTTGGTTCTTTGTTTGTGGCTGTTATCCCTACAAGGAGGAAGGAAAAAGGAGAAAAGGGACAAAAGGGTCCGCTAGGTTGAAAACCCACATGGGCAACCTTGGCAAAAGTTAAAGCTGAAGAGGAGATGGGGATAAGCATCCAACAACAGGGGGATTCTATGGGGTAGACAACATGATTATGAAAATGATTTATTTGGGTAGTCAGGAGTAAGCATTTAGGCACATCACCTCTATCTATTTTTGAAGGGGCATCTACTCATCCACTGATTTCACTTCATGGGTCTTCATCCATCAAACCTTGTCAGCAAGGAATGTTCACTCGTGGGGTCCTAGCTAACATTTAAGATGATTGAGTCCATAGTCATTGGGAATTCTTCTCTTAGAAGATTTTGTAATGTTAATGGGATAGCTTGTTTTTCCTCAAATGGCTTATCTCTTCTCTTAGCTCGAATAATTTTAGATGCTCATGCATCATACTAGGGACACTTGCATCCAAATGCACCATATGGGAATGAGGTCACACTTGCATCCATACACATGAAAGTAGATAGAGCTTGCACTTCAAGAATCAACACATCCATGTAAGAGTAGGGAGCACTTGCATTCGAGAGGTAAACACATCATTGTATAATCAGGAGATACTTGCATCCGAAGACAAGCACGTAGAGACTAGAGGCATTGACACACCACTCACTAGGGGCATCTCCATGCGTTGAAAGGATGACACACTTAGACATGCTCATGCATCACTCACATGTAGAACATGAATTCCTTGATAAGGTAGATTTAGTTGAAGGTAAGGGGTCAACAAAGGTGACAACATCAGAAATTCATCACTTGGTGTAGACTTACATTTCCTGGGGTTATCAACTGAAGGGGCATGACATGAACAAATCTTGTAGGTAATGAGAATTGTAGACAAGGGGCGTGTCATTATTCTAACTCGTCAAACTAACATCATGCAATAGAGGCACATCTACCTTAAGGTTAACATACATCATGACATTAGGGGCACGGCGGGTCCGTAGTCTAGGTTAACGAGGTTGAAAGGTGCATGCTGCCCCGTGCTTCGAGTTAAATTTCTGGGGCATGCTACCCCACACGGATTTGAGATTCGCATGGGGCATGTTACCCCATGAGGTTCGAACCGAGCATTGGGGCATAACATCCTATTAAGGGAGAGAATATCTATCGGGGCATGCTACCCTACTTTAGTTTTTTAACTCTCAAGAGCACGGTGGGTCCACCTATTAGATCAAGGATTGAAACACCCAAGATGACTCTAAACTAGGGGCATGCTAGATTCCTTCTTCTCAAACCATAACTAGATGATGCCGGGGGCATCATGCCCCACCTCGAGAGAATTGGACCGAGGGCATGATGCGCCCACATTCAAACCAGGGGCACACTAAACCTCATCTCTAAAACCATGATGGGATACTGGGGCATCCACCCCACTTTTTGGTTTGTATGTCTCAAGGGACACGGCACATCTAACTAGGTGATCTAGGGGCATGAGATCCAGGCATTTCAATTATGAGGTGACAACCTATACTGAGAGAACCGAACCAGGAATGATACCCGATCATAAGTATAGGGTCCAGGTGACCCACCCTTAGGTCGATGCCAAACATGTGAGATAACCCGGAGAGCGCAAGATGTCTAGTCAATCCCGAGAGGTGAGAGGACCTAGTCAACCCGACCATGAGAGAACCTGTGAGGCAATACCGAGACGACCCAGACACATCCAACCTAAGACCCGGGCGACAAGGAATAAACCCAATTAGGAGAACACAGTCAAAAGCCAAAGCCCAGTCTTTGCACAGAGAAAAATCCAGCCAACCTTGAATGGTGAACCCCGTCAAAACCAAAGCCCAGCCTTTGCCAAAGAGAATCCGGTCAACCTAAGAGATGAGAGAATCCAAAGCCAAAGCCTGGTCTTTGCATAGAAGGAGTCCAATCGAAATCCAAAGGCCTACTCTTTGCAAACCTAGGTGGATGTGGGGTGTCTAGTCAACCGGATCATGAGAGAATGCCTACCTTAAATTTAGGGAGCCCGAGAGATGTGAGGTGATTAAGCCCAGTCAATAGAAAACCCAGTTAGAAGAGAGGTATGGGAATCCAGTCAAAACTAGAGGACCTAGCCATCAGAGGCCTAGACAGGAGAGAACGTAGACATGAAGGAGCCCAGTTAAAGCAGTAGACCCAATCTCCGCAACCCGGTGAGATGAGAGAGCCCAATTAGAAGAAAGATGAAGGAGTCCAGACATGAAATTAGCCCACCTAATAAGCCCAGCCGTGAGTGTACCTTAAAATCATAGCCCGACCTTTGCAAACACGAGAGATAAAGATGGCCTAGCCAAAAAGCCAAAGCCCGACCTTTGGGAGAGAAGTGAGACATCCGGGCCCAGGCGCCCAAACATGAACAAAACCAAAGAAAGAGTCCAGAACCCGATCACATAGCCAAAGCTTGGCCCTTGCAAACTTGACCATAGGGAAAATCCTAAAAAACTAGCCAAAGCAAAGCCCGGCCTTTGCAAACCCTAAGAAGAGAGGAGTGAGATACCTGGACCCAGGTGAAACCAGAGCCCAGCCATGAGAGGACCAGAAAGGAGTGAACCTGACCAAAGGAGAGATGGAGGGAAGTGAGGTATCCGGACCCAGGCATCCAGACACAAATAGAACCCGCAAAAATAAGAACCTAGCCATAGAAATTCGGACCCAGGTGTCCACACATGAGTAGAACCAGAGAGCATGAGAGATTTAGAACCAAGCGTCTAGACAAGAGAAAACCAGTAAACCAGGAGTCCAGCCTCCGTGAGCCTTGAGAATGAGCCGCCTTTGAGACATGCAAACCGAAAAGTCAGGAACCAAGTTCTCGTAATCGATGAGATGAGGAGATCAGAAGAAAACTAAAATGCACAAACCTCAGGGTGAGGTAATGAATAGACCAGACAAAAGATCAGTATTCACAAACCTCGGAATGAGGTAACTCCCAGATATAGGATGAAGTTCACAAATCTCGGCATCAGGTAACACCTAGAGATAGGATGAAGTTCACAAACCTCGGCATGGGGTAATACCCGAACATGAGATGAAATGCACAAACCTCGGTATGAGGTAGCGCCCAGACTAAGACGGTCAGGCCAACAACCCGATAGATAAGAAGATCCTAGCACCTCGGGATGAGATGATTCCCATAATCTGAGGGCCAGCCCCTCAAACCTCAGGATGAGATGATTCCCGAGAATCTAGGATGAGATGATTCCTAGATACCAAGGGCCAGCCCCTCAAACTTTCGGGATGAGATGCTCCAACCCTTGGCACACACCACGAGCATCAATCATTCAAATTTGGTTGTTCTTGTCTTACGTTGTTTCGTCCTTAACTCATAAGGACTCATCAACGAGGGGCATCTGTGAAAACCCACATGTGACCTACGGAAATTTTACTAAATTAGACTTTGTACATGTGTAGACTTAGGATCAATGAGATGATTTGATCCAAGGTTCAAGCATGATATGAATTTTAATTTAGTAGAATTAATGTATTTTGATGACATAAACCTCTATGCACTTAATTCCTAGGATTAATGAGAAGATTTAACCTTAGGATAAAACATGTGATAAGGTTTATTTGCATTAAAATATATTTGGGCCTTTTTATTTGTTTTTACCCAATAATAATGAGATGATTTATTCTTAGGTTAGGAATGGATTTAAGGGTCCAAATTAATTATTCTCCAGAGTTTGTCCAGCCCATTAACACATTTCTTGCAGGTCACTTTTAGCTCTGATTTTCGTAGAAAATCATAATTGATTATCATTTAAGTGGAGTTGGTGTTTTTGGCATGATTTTGGGCCTAAATAGGTGTTAATCTATAATCAGTCAATTATGGAATGATATAGGGGAGTGCTAATCAAGTAATTGAGTGATTCTGGTTTGATTGGGGGTTGATTACGTGGTAGGATCGAATCAGGCCTTAATTAGGGGAATCGGGGACTCGAAAAAGGGAAGAACGGGTGATACGCGGGGCGACCGGCGGACATCTCGCGATGACCGCCGGTTGCCGGCGGGCATGCCCACATGACCGCCGGTCATGGCGGACATGTGGTGGATGACCGTCGACAGTGGCAGTCATTTCTGTTCAGAATCCCCGAAAATCTCCGATTTTGTTTCTTTTTCGATCCTACGCGGTTTTGGACCAGATTTTCGGGCACGATCTTCTCCATTAAGCAGGTCCACGCCCTAGACTTCCCAGAGCATAATAAATAGAACCCCTCACACACATTTCAAAGGACACACAGCATTCCTCACATACACACCCATAAGCTTTGAAGTGCTTGGAGAAACTCTACTTCTCCAAGCCTAGAAACACATTCTTAGGCAGAAACTCTGGTGGAATACCGTGGGAAGCATCAAGAAAGGAGCCAGTAGCAGTAGCAGAACAAGAGAAGAAGAGGAAGGAGGCAGATTCAAGCAAATCAGTGGAGAAGAAGTGCTAAACCCGAGGAGAGGAGTCCAGTGCAGGCAGTCTACGTATTTCAGCCATATCTAGAGCTGTAGATGTTGGTTTGCTGTGATCTATGTGTCCCTGGAAAGCTAAGAAGTAGTTCTACAATTTTTCTGTTCAGTATAGACATCAGTTCGACCTCCTTCTGCCCCAAATTCTCTGTTGAAATTCTGCCCAAATTCTATTGCGGGAATGGTGAGCGCATAGGAGCGAGAGGAGGGCTACAAGAGGTAACTCGTTCTAATTCTATTGATTGACTATTGTCGTGATGATAATGATGCTTTTGATGATGTGATTGCTGTGATGTCATGACAAGAACTACGTGGGCTTTGAACCCGGTCGCCAGGGTACGTAGGTGGTCTCTAGTGGTGGAGACTCAAGCCCAAATATTTTATTTTTCCTTTCTGTCCAAAATTTTCTTCTCCTTCCCCTCCAGTTCAATTTTACTTTTATATGATTTGTTTCCACACATGCACAAGGCACACTTATGCTCTCTGATTGCATAAGGTTTCGACCCAACATGGATGGGTGCCTAACACCTCCCCATCCGTGACGAACCCCCGAATCCCATGTCTTTGGTTTCGCTATGATCAGTTGCCTAAGGAGTCATTCAAAGGTTTTTCCCAAATTTGTCCTTAATAAAATTTGGGTGGCGACTCAATTGACATGAAATTGACCAAAAGAAGAAGGTGTAAGGGAAAAGGTGAGAAGGCCCAAGTGATTTTGGGTCGGGTTCTCACAACGTAGTGATCTCAAATTCAAGAGTTGTGTCCATTAGTGGAGGTAGAAACCTTGGAAGTGCATATGGGATATTGAAACACCTCTTATTGATCAAAAGCATTACCAAAGAAGGACTGACTAGTATAATCTTGTACAAAAATTTGATCTTTGTTTTCTTTGTTAAACTTAGTTGAGTGAAGTGCCTTGAATTGCTTTTAATTTTCATGTCTCTTACTAGTCTAAGGAACAAGTTAATTATGAGCAAATCACATTGGATCAGAATTGAGAAAAGGAATCGGTGCATATGAAACGCCCCGACCCGTATTTACCGTACACAGTAAATACGTGCCGGAACTGTGACAACCCAACCCAAACAAAGCCCAAAATACAGTATATACAACAAGTATCGGGGATCAACAGCCCAAAGTAAAAACAATAGCAATAACTCAACTGGCCCAATGGCCCAACAATAATAAAACAATGCACAGCGGAAGACTTAATAACTCACATAAACACTGTATGCGACATAGATGCAAACTATGGATCCAAACCCTGTCCAAAGGATAACGTCGCAGCCTGTCTGGAATGCACCAAATCTGTACAACAAACAATCCATCCTACGGGATGAAATCCCGCAGGTGAGGGGTGAGTCCGAAGTGCTCACCGACGAAGGAAAGACAATCAATATGCACACTATAAACCACCAAATACATACCAAACCGAAAGACTGGACCCAAAACTGGTCCAAGACCAAAAAGACTCAAATAAAATCCAATTATCCAATTTTATCTTCCCGGGCCCCGTCACGGATAAGCTAGGGTCGTACCAGGTTATCAACCTGTTCCTGGTGCCAGATCAAAAGGAACCCGGGATCAACATCCCAATATCAAACTCAAGGATCAACATCCCAATCAAACCGGCATCAACATGCCCATCACAAGTAACCCAGATCATGGTCACCACAAAACAGTCTCAAACCATCCAGTCGTACCACTACTTACCACGCGACAATTATAATACCGTCATTAAAATCAAATCACAGGGATCGACATCCCTAACCAAGATACCGGGATAGACAACCCATCCAAAATACCAACGATCGACATCCTTGTCACAATTTATTATTAATTCCGTTATACTTATTCCAAAAGACACAGAAAATCAACACGGGAATAAACATCCCAAAAACCAACATGAGATAAACATCCCGACCACAAACACAACAAATGCAATCATCAACAGTGCAATAAACATCAAACACAATAACTGAGTAATACAGGCACATATTAAAGCAAATCCATCCTCACCTTGGCTGATTACTCAACTCCGAAAATAATGACCGGTCCGACGTCGGCTCCTCGGGAAATTGCCCGATATCCAAACCTATACCACAAAGCAATATATACACACATAAATGCACATAATCGGTATACTACGATGCCCAATCTGCGAAATAACCCTTCCCGATTCATATTCTTTATTATTATCTTTTACCGAAAATAATTAACCGTACGTATTTCCGAATATTTTTTCGGTACCATACTTTAATTAAAACTCTTTTTCAAAATATATTTTCATAAAATAATTATAATTTTCCAAAATTATAATCACCATAATTTTTCCAGAAAAATAATAACCTATTTACGAATTTCCGAAAATATTTATATAGTATTTATCTTTTCCTAAATATATATAATAATATTTTCCAACACAAAATATAATTAACTTTAATTTTCAAAGTACATACATATATGTAATTTCCACAACCATGATTTTCTAGGGAAAATAATATATATATAAATTTCCAGAAATTATTTCATGTTATATATATATTTTCCAACTAATATTAGTTTTTCTTCAAAACATAACTTAATTATTTACCCATGTATATATATTTATATTATCCTCAAAATACCAAAATTAAATTGATCATAATTTTTTAAAAGTAAATATATAATTTTTTTTCCAAAACTATATACCAGATTATTAGTAATTAAATATATATATATATATATTGTTTTTTTTTATTTAAACGGACTGGGCCAACAGTTCAAGCCCACAAACTATTTACCCAACAGATCAACCTATGGCCCAAGCGCAGAGCCCAGACCAAGGCATGAGCCACAGGCTCACACCAAGACCAGGCCCGCACCAACCATCAGCTGACCCGTTGAGGAAACAGGTCACTCACCCTCAACACGGGTCGGTCAGTGCAGCACAGGTCACGGCAAGGCGACGGTCATGTTAGAACCTATGTCTTCATGGTTCATTCATTACAGGTTTTGATAAATGACAAACCAAGAACATAACATAGATGAAGCAAAAAGAAATCAAGCAAACAAGTACTCAACCAAAGTGATCAAGAATTCAAGTGAAGATATGAGCAAGAGAAGTTAGGACCCATTTGTACAAGGTAAAACACTCAACTTCTCTTAGGCATTGGCTCAAACAAAACAAATTTCACTCATACATTTCATAGCATGCTTTCAGTCATAAAATTGTATTTTGAGTCAATAACATCGATGTTGTGCCCAAAAACATCGATGTTCTGTGTTTTCAAGTCTTTCTCAAAATGTGGCAGAAGTGCCTAAACATCGATGTTGTAATTAAAACATCGATGTTGTGATTTCTTCAACGATTTCCAAAATTTGGCAGTAGACAAATAACATCGATGTTGGCTTCCTAAACATCGATGTTCTAGTGACCGTTGCTTTTAAAACTAGTCACAACATCGATGTTCTCATTTGAAATATCGATGTTCCATAATGGTCAGTTTCAATTTGATTTTGTCGAACCAAAATAACATCGATGTTTCCTTCTAAACATCGATGTTCCTGCCTTCAAAGAATTTTCCAAAAATTGGCAGTAGGCAAATAACATCGATATTGGAATCCCAAACATCGATGTTCTTGGTTTCAACCACTTTTCAAATGTTGGCAGAAGGCTAAGAACATCGATGTTGGCTTCCCAAACATCGATGTTCTCATGACCGTTACGTTTGAAAACATTTTTGCATAAGCAAAACATCGATGTTCTATTCCATAAGATCGATGTTCTTCAAATGCTCAGCTTCAATCATTTTTCACAGAAGCAAAATAACATCGATGTTGGAATGAAAACATCGATGTTCTTCATAGATCAGATTTCATCTCATTTTCACAGAATCAAAATAACATCGATGCTGGGATGGAGAACATCGATGTTTTAGTTACCGTTAGCCCAAAATTTAAATTTAATGGGCAAAACATCAATGTTCTACTTTTAGACATCGATGTTTTAGGCGTTGAGCAGACAACTTTTTAGCACCCACTATGCTTTGTTTAAAGGTGTTTTTCTTGGGTACATTTCAAACGGCTCCATTACTTTTCAGAGCTATAAAATGAGTATTTTCAGCTCTAATTATTAATCAGTAAACTCTCTATTCATTCATCATTCATTGCAAAACAATCATTCAAGTTTAAGAGCCAATTCCTTTGAGATTATTGAGAGTTGCCTTATTACTGCTTAATTGTAACTCATACCCACTCTTGAGAGAGCTTTTGTTTGAGTAATCTTTGTAGTGTTGTTCATACACTGAAAGGGAGGTTTGTTCCCTTGTAGCTACTCATAGGAAGAGTGATTTTCTTTCCTTGAGAGAAGTCTTGAAGTGAGGTATCTTCAAGCAAGTGTGTAGGATTCTTGTGATTAGAATTCCTAGGCT
>JAKUCV010003801.1:3411-14201 GCA_028386065.3 Turnera subulata
GCGTAGCAGCTAGTATCTAACACCTGACGACACCTAGGAGCTTCATGTAAAACCAGAACTCATGAAAGAAGTGTTTTGTGGAAAAAAGGACAAATTAAACCAAAGTTCGAGTTTATCTTTAAAAAAAAAAAAAAGATAATATAGTAGCGAGGAAGGTAAAGAAAAACTAAATAGAGAGAAAAGAAATTTATTATCAGGAATATTTGTCATATGAATTATTCATATGTATAGACACCAGTAATATCCATGCACATTGTTTTGGAGAATACAATGGAGGAAACATCTAGGTGTTGAAGGGAAACAAAGAAAACTTACCCCTATTAGTATGCAATATTGGTTGAGATTGAGAAAGCAAACGCAAAACCTTGGATTTATGAGCAGCGAGACTGATGGGAAGTCAAAATGTTTGGCGGTCAGGGAGGATAAACAAGGCAGCCAAAAATGGAAGTTATAAGAGAAGGGAGGGTGGAATCAGGTTTGTGAGACCTCTTAAAGAAATGGTGATGCTATTTGTTGCTTTCTTTCTCCCGCTTAACAGGAACTTTATTTTAATGAGGTGGGGTTGCGAGACAGAGAAGACCCTGTCAACTACCTTAATGACTTCGATGTCCGTCTCTTTTTCCACGGTCACACACACCAACTCTTCTGAATTTGAGACTATTTAACTCTTTGTGGATTTTTGTTCCCAAAGCCTTTTTTTCCCATCTGAATCCTAAGCTACCCACAATTCTCAATCCCACTATTAGAATCCAATCCATAACTCTTTAGGTAAAACACAATTTAAGGAGATGTCACCACAATATAAATACTATTGCCTTAGCTCCTAGTACTTAATAATTCTTGGCCTTTTTTAATTAAAAGAAATTACTTATGTCCTTTTTGTCTATTCAGCCCACAACTTACTATCAGATTATAATCACCCAAACATAATCCTATGCATCATAATTTTGAAAGTTTTGTGGGTTTAACCCTTGTTAGTCTTATAAGATAAAACGTCATACTTACTTTCAGTTATGTTTGTGCCATTTAGAGGAGTCTAAACTTTTTTTTAGTATCTTGGTGGAAAAAGAATGGAGAGAAATTAAAAGAATGAGAAAGGGGTAAAAATTTTAAATTTTTTTCTTGTTTGGATAAATTAGAGAAGGGAATAGACAATAAAGATTAACAATTTTTCTTCTTTGATCAGCAAAAGGAAAGAGAGATTAGCAATGATAAACAACACTCAAGACGCTAATTTATTTTAGATACTATTTCCCTCCATTCTCCATTATTTTGGTAGGGAGAATGGATGTAAAAAAAAAAAAAAAGAATTAGTTTCCATTCCCCTTCTTCTCTAATTAATTTGCTTTTCCAAATACATTTTCCTTCTCCTCCACACAATTCATACTCTATCCAAATAAACTTTGGATGCCTTATTTAGTTTTTACCTTTTTAGAACTATACATTGGATAATATGATAATAGATCAAGAATTCTTGAAATAAAGACGATAAAGAAATTTATTCTACTTTGATATAATTGATATAGATGGGGTACTTTTTATATATTTTAAACTATGTTTGTTTATTGTGTGATTTGGTTGTATGGTGAGAATCTCTCTCTTTGTTTTGTTTCACTATTGATATACATTGAGTCCAGTTCTTAAAATATACTAATTCAAAATGAGGTACAATCTTTCCAAAATATATAAAGGATACAAAATTCTTATTTTGAGCTAAACTGGCTCAAATTCTCATTCATTTGGCTACCACTAAAATATAGCCATATAAACAAATTTTTATCATTATTTTTCTTATGTGGGATAAAAATCACACAAGCCTCATTCGAAATACTAACTTTGCTTACTATGGTAAAGGAGAGGCATAGAGGTTCAGTTTAAGAAGGAGGGGATGCTGCCAAAAATTGGCCATCTCCACTTTGTAAAACGTAAGTGTTTTAATTAACAATGTGCTAACTTTTAAGCATTCTTCAGCATCTATTTAGGGGCGGGAAAGGGAAAAGGAAGAGGAGTTTCCTATAGGAGGAGGAATTGGGAAAAGAACAAGGGCAAAAGGGACAAAGTAGAAAGGCCTACCAAAAATGAATACCAACCCTTTTCCTTCTTTTGGTAAAACGGAGAGAAGAAATGACTACTAACTCACTCCTATGTTGTTGTTGTTTGTTTGCAATCGGTTGGTCCTAACTCCAAAATCTTATAACCACCACCACGCAAAAAGAACTCCAATTACGTGTCCTCAAAGTGGGCCCCCACCACGACAGAAAAGTTCCGGTTTGGGGAAGTGTTTCAAACAATTGCAAAGGACGAGAGGGGCCCACAGTCCATTTATGGGGCCCACAACCCGTCAGATCGAGCTCCACGTGCCCCCTCCCCTTCACATCATGAACACCAGTTTCGGTTGGCTCCCCTGATTGAAGACCAGAAACGTTTTTCCGTTCCTCAACTGCGCCGCGCCGTTACGCTGTCGTGGGGTGAGGTGGCGGGGGGAGGATTCAGTGGGACCCACCCAAAGGGAGGCGCATCACAATAGGGTGGATGGAGGGTGGTGATGAAGTTTTGAGCGAGTTGAGTGGGAGGAGTGGAGTGAGAAGCTCGCATCTCCATGACGGCGACCGTCAGCGCCCACGTGTCCCCCGACACAGGGAAACCAAAGCCAAAAACCCCACAATATAAAGAAGCCAAAAAGTGGTAATTAGTGGACAAGCCACCACGTGGTGCTACTGTTCGAAGGAAGCTTTGAGAAGGCTGAGAGCTGGACGCCTTATCTTTTTAAGGTTGTCTCCTCCTACAACCAAAAAAAAATAAAATTCTTTCTCTGCCTTTCATTTTTTTTTAAACGGCGGATTCATTTCTCTCCCTTTTCCCCTTTTCTTTAACTACTTCTAGTGTACTATTACTCTTTTGATGGAAAGACCAACAGACTCGCGCATTGTTTTCCAGATATCATGCATACGAAATCCATACATGATACAACATCGGTCTAATAGCCCAGTCCAAAATTTTGTGGTGGCTCTATAATCTCACATTGTCCAGTCTCTTATTTCGTAAGTAAATTATATAGCATTCGGCATTATCTAAAATCATTATGGTGTGTGTGAATTATGTAGCATTCTACGCTATCCAAACTAACCATACTTTTGCAATGATGGCGTGTATTTTACCCTTTTTTTAGAAAATAAATAGTGTACTCTAAAATATTTCCCATCTTTTTTTTTTAATTAATTAGTGCACTCTAAAATATTCCCATCGTTTAAGGATTGTCGGTTTTTGCTTTTGTCGGGTATTCTCTGTTTTATTTTTGCCTTCGGAGTATGGTCTGATCCTTCAACTGGTTTGGTATCAATGTATCATATTTTGGTCCAAAATAGAATTCATTTCAGATTAGTAGTGATACGATTCAAAAGACAAGGGGGAGGTGAAATTTTATTTTTCTTTGGTCTGATGGAAATGATGTACATTGATATCAAGCACCTCAAAAAAGATAGATTTCCTCCCAAGATTTTCCTATTCTCTAAACAAGAGGTCACCAATTTACAAATGGGATATAATGAATCCGGTTAAACTAGCACTGGCATCAACAACTAAATTATTATTTTTTTTTTATGTTCAAAAGTGTAAAAAAACAGTTCTGAGACACATCAGGAAATGACGCTTAAAATCCAGTTTCATTTTTGCATTCCTCGGGCCTTGAAACACGTAAGAATAAGATGGGTGCAAAGCGCAACAAAACTAGCCCCCCAAAATCCACAGTCGATCCGTCATAATAGAATCAGCCTGTTATGACGGGTGAATTGTAATGAAGGGCGTGGATCCGAGAGAGAGGGATCAAATTATGTAAAAAGAAAAACTATTATGCTCACTGCTTATTAATTAGCATATCCACCAAGGGTTTCTTCATCCTAATTTTAGGAAAATAGATTTCCTCGATTTCTCAAGAGCCCTAATTTACACGTAGGATTTATGGAGAATATGACATATCAATCATTAGAATATTCTTTTTTATCAATATAATTAAGGCCTGGGGTACTAATTCGCGTCGCGGTTGTGGGAGGTTCCTTTCCTGCCTGGAGTCCTGTGAGTTGTTGGACCTAGGCTTCCATGGTCCGGCTTATACGTGGAGACGGGGATTATCTTGGATCAGATTGGACAGGGCTTTGTGTAACGAGGATTGGCTCTATTTGTTTTCTAATGCCTGTGTTTATCACTTGCCCTTCCTTACTTCTGATCATTGTCCTATTTTGGTGGATTGCTTTGGTCCCATCTCTTCTAATGTACGTGTCGAGAAATCTTTTCATTTTCAGGCAGCTTGGTTGACACATGATCTTTTCCCTTCCTTTATTGATTCTGTTTGGAAGAGAGGAGTATCTGCAGATGAGGCTATTTCTGACTTGGGTTTGCAGCTTCGAAAGTGGAATTATGACGTTTTTGGTAATATATTTATCCAAAAACGAAAGTTGTTGAACAGGATACAGGGTATTCAGCGTGTTCTAGCAAATCGGTTCTCCCCTTCTCTGCTGGAGCTTGAGGCCCAGTTACGACAGGAACTGAATGACATTTTGATTAGGGAAGAGTTGCTTTGGTTTCAAAAGTCCAGGACTCAGTGGATCACACAGGGGACCGTAATACTCATTATTATCATGCTTGTATTGTGGCTAAGCGTAGGCACGCTGCTATCAGGGCTCTCAAGGAAGATGGTGGGGCTTGGTTTACTAATGACACTGATCTTCAGGCAATGGCCATTAGTTCTTCCATAAGTTGCTCACTGAGGAGGTTGTGCACCGACCGGCTTTATCCTTGCATGGGGCTTTCCCGATTCTGTCGCTTTAGTACCAGTCTTCGCTATCTGTTGTACCGACATACACAGAAGTCAGGACGGCGGTATTTGATATAGGGGCCCATAAGGCACCTGGTCCGGACGGTTTTCATGCTTCTTTCTTCCAAAACCAGTGGTTAGTTGTTGGCATGCAGATTGTCTCTTTTGTTCAGGATATGTTTACTACCCGTCAGTGGAGTTCCTCTATGAATGATACTAATCTTGTTCTCATTCCGAAGGTGGAAAGCCCAGAACTGATCTCACAGTTTCGTCTGATTGGTCTGTGTAATGTGCTTTACAAAACACTGACCAAGGTTCTTGTTCAGTGGATGAAGCCGGCCCTTAGTAGTCTTGTGGCTCCAACCCAGTCTAGTTTTATTCCGGGACGACATATTACGGATAATATTGTGGTGGTGCAGGAGGCGGTTCATACAATGAGACTTAGGAAGGAAGGCAATGCCCTTATGGCCATCAAAATTGACCTGGAAAAGGCCTATGACAGACTTAGCTGGCAATTCATACAGGATACTCTATTGGATGCTAAGTTTCCTTCTGATTTTGTCAACTGTATTATGCGGTGTATTTCTGGTACGGAGATGAGGATTATATGGAATGGAATTCTCACGGAGAAGTTTGTAGCTTCTCGTGGTGTTCGGCAAGGTGATCCCATTTCCCCTTACTTATTTGTGTTATGTCTGGAGCGCCTGGGGCATCTTATTGATCATGCTGTTCGTAGGGGTATGTGGCCTATCTCACTCTGTCAGGGAGGCCCTCCTTTATCTCACTTATTCTTTGCTGATGATATGGTTTTGTTTGCCGAGGCGTCTCTGGAACAATTGCCTGTCATTCAGAACTGCCTCCATACCTTCTCTGAAGCATCTGGTCTTAAAGTTAGCATTAGTAAGACCCGAATTTTCTTTTCTCCAAGCACTGATCGAAGTCTTGCTAATGCTATTGTTAACTCTTTTGGGTTTGTGGAGACTGATAATCTTGGGCGATATTTAGGTGTGCCACTTATTCATGGTCGGATTCGTGGTAGTACTTATGAGTATATTCTGAAGAAAGTTCGGGGTAGATTGTCCTCTTGGCAAGGTCGGCATCTGTCCATGGCTGGACGGGTTACCCTTACTAAGTTGGTCCTTGCAGCCCTCCCCACATTTTCAATGCAAACTGCATGGCTCCCTGCGGGTGTTCTAAAGGAAATTGAGAAAAGATGTCGGAGTTTTATTTGGGGTTCTAGCCCTACCAACAGGAAGGCACATCTTGTTAAATGGGATTCTATTTGCTTGCTCAAGAATTTTGGTGGCCTTGGGTTTTGGCCTCTTTCCCTACAAAATGAGGCTCTTCTAGCTAAATTGGTTTGGGGTCTTTTGACTCAACCTCAAGCTCTATGGGTGCGGGTTCTCAGGTCTAAGTATCTGAAAGACTCTGTTTTTGCTCCGTCTAGCCTCCCTATGCCTTCCTCTAGCTCTGCTTTATGGAGAGGAATTGTGAAATCATGGGGGGTGGTTTATCATGGATTACAATGGAGTTTAGGGGACGGTGCTACCACTTGCTTTTGGACAAATTTATGGATTGAAGAGGCAGGGCGGTTGGTTGATTATGTTTTGACTCCCCTTCCGGATGAGATGAGGTTTGAAACAGTAGCTCAGTATATTGCTCCCTTTGGTGGCTGGGCTTGACATCAGTTTCAGCATCTGCTTCCTGCTTCCATCTGTCTTTTAATTGCTAATCAGATTGTGCCCAGCCAGCTGCAGCTGGCTCGGATTCTATATTTTAAGGCATGCTCCCTCTGGTAACTTTCTTTCAAGTGCAGCTTTTAGATGCTTGAGTTTAGACACCGAACACCTTATTTCTTCCTTTTGGTCTTTGATATGGAAATGGCCTGGGCCAGAGCGTGTTCGTATGTTCTTGTGGCTCTTGTCGAAGGATGCTCTCTTGACTAATGTTAATCGGGCACGACGGGGAATGAGTGCTTCTACTCTTTGCCCGGTTTGTGGTTGTGAGGAAGAAACCTCATTGCATATGGTCCGGGACTGCTGTTGGGTTCACCATATATGGGACTCTTTTGGTTGGCTTCTTCCTCCAGGTTTCTTTTCTTCGGTGTCTCTAGTAGATTGACTCTCGGATAACTTGTCCCGTTTGGTTACAGTCTCTGCGAATTCCTCCTGCGCTGGTATCTTTGGACTCGCATGTTGGATGATTCGGAGATGGAGGAATGCAGTGGTATTCCAGGAGGAAGAGGGAGTTCCCTTCAATCCAAGACGACATATTCTGAACTGTGCCTCTGAATTTTCGTTGGCGATACTGTCTCAACAAGGAATCTCTGATTCCCCGCCCTCGCAGCAAGTTGTTCCTGTGAAGTGGACTCCTCCACCCCTTGGCTGGGTCCGCTTAAATTCGGACGGAGCAGTAAACAATTTTACCAAAGAGGCCACGACAGGTGGGTTGTTGCGTAATTCTTTTGGGACTTGTCTTGCGGGTTTCTTTGCCAATATAGGGTGTTGTTCTTCTCTTCATGCTGAGTTATGGGTCTTTTTATTGACCTTCAAAAAGCATGGGATCTTGGGTATAGTCTTGTAGAAGTAGAGGTAGATGCCCAGCAAGTTTTGTCATATGTTCAACAGGAGGATGTGGTGTTCCGACGACATCAAGGGCTCCTTTGTGCAATCCGTTCTTTGCTAAGGCGTGCATGGCAGGTTCGGTTAAAACATGTGTTTCGTGAAGCTAATCGGTGTGCTGATTGGCTAGCTCATCATGGCTTTTCTATTTCTTTAGGGGTTTTCCATTTTGTTCAGGCACCTGATGGCTGTTTGTCTTTGTTGCTTTGTGATGCCCAAGGGGCTACTATACTCCGATCAGTTCCTGTGATGCAATAAATGGCCTACACTCTTCAGATCAAAATAAATAAATAAATAAAGAAAACCTTTGTTCTCCGGACAAAATAAGAAATGGAACTATTCTCGAAATACCTCTACCAATTTTATTTTTTAACTAGTTAACTACCCGCGCGTTGCTGCGGGATAGAGAGTTAAAATAGAACATTATGTTTATTTTATTTTTGTGTACATAATAGAATATTAAGTTTATTTTATTTTCGTATACATAGTAATCCTATTTTATCATAAATCACAAAGAAAATTTAGTAAGCCAAAATAGTATATAATTAGTTCTTAAAATTTTTTAATCTGTACAAAAGCGACCATAAAATAATAATAGTGAAAATAAACAATACATTAATAAATAAAAAAGAGAAACCCTTACTAAAACTATAAGTACAACCTTTCAAGTTTATTTTCTTTTGAAATTGCTATATAGATATAAATATTTTTAGGTAAATTAATGAATAATCATTATTTATTTTATGCAAACTGAGGAAGACAATGCATTGTGGGTAAAAGATATATCTCACCTATTCTAATTTGTTGATCATGTAAGGATTTCTCATAACTTTCATCAAAAGTATTTCAGAAATTTATCACCAAGAGAAAAAAAATAGAGCGCATGCAATGCAATTATAAGGCTGCAATTGTAGTAAGAGAGAATAAACAATTTTTGTTTTTATGAGAGGAGAGAATAAACAGTTACCATATGTGTTTTTTTTGCATCAAAAATACCACGATTCCCAAATATTAAAAAGACGGTAAACATTTTCTTCTTCCCTTGCATGCCAGCCACGTATTCCCAAACTGTCATAACAACTATGCTAGCCCCGATTCCCAAATATGAAAAGAAAAGGCATAGAGGTTTAATTTAATCTAATTTATTATATTCATTAGTAAGGTTAGAAGTATTGTCCAAAAACAAAAGGCTTAATACTTTTTGCCTCTTAGTTTGGCAACCATTTTGATTTTAGCCAACTAGCTTTTAATTTTTTGATTTTGCACCTTAATTTGGCAATATTTAAGTATTTTTACCCTCCAACCCATTCTAATAGGTAAAATTATTGACATGTAGGTTGCCTAACACATATTAACTCCTCATTTAGTAATTTTCTTTCCTACGAAATCATCCCAAGCTAAATTGCTCGGAAAAAAAAACGATTTATGACCCGATATAGAACCCGAAAACAAATATAAGAAGGAAACAAAATCCGTTTATATCAGGTCGTAAATCAGTTTTTTTTTTCTAGCGATTCAGTTTGGGGTGACATTGTAGGAAAGAAAATTATCAAAAGAGGAGTTACATATGTTAGGCAACCTACAAGTCATCAATTTTACTTATTAGAATGAGCTGGTGGGTGAAAATAATTAATCATTGCCAAATTAAGGTGCAAAATCAAAAAGTTAAAAACTAAGTGGCTAAAATCAAAGTGGTTGCCAAACTAAAGAGCCAAAAGAGATATTAAGCCAAAACAAAACTTAAAAGGATAAGAGGCACGTTTAATGTTGTTGGATGAATTTTTGCTATTAACAAAATTAATCAGGTGGAATAAAAAATCTTTAAACGAACTAAGTGGGTCGTTCCTTTTATTTTTATTGTGAGTAAAAATGATATGCTTAATAACAGGGTAATAAGCAAGTGTACTGTGGACAGAAATGGAAAAGCACTTGGCTTTCACAGCCGATCATTCTCTTTTAGTTTAATGTTGTTGGATGAATTTTTGCTATTAACAAAATTAATCAGGTGGAATAAAAAATCTTTAAACGAACTAAGTGGATCGTTCCTTTTTTTTATTTTGAGTAAAAATAATATGCTTAATAACAGGGTAATAAGTAAGTGTACTGTGGACAGAAATGGAAAAGCACTTGGCTTTCACAGCCGACCATTCTCCTTTAGTATATAGGTATAATTTCTTTCTAGAACGATATTTATATTCTTTTGTAATCTTAGAAGAAAGAAGTGATACATTGATGATGATCATTACCAAATTGATAGGCTATAGGTTATCTTTTTGTAAGATCAAGTAGAGAGTGTTTGTTTATTTAATAGTTTAGGCTTTTTGAGTTGGATCAAGATTAAATGGGCCCATGTGTAATCTAACCCCTCGAAGCCCGCCTCTTATGAGCCCAACAAAAAATTTTGTTTTAAAGTCTAGTCCATAAACTGGGGATAACAACTACGCGAGTCCTATATCTTTTCCCAAAATCTCATTTGAGTCATAAAATCGAAAAATGACTCATTCAAGTCCTATAATATTTAAAAAGAACACCAATTGAGTCTCCGTCTATAGTTTCGTTAAATTTTCTGTTATCTTTAAGAACTTTTAGTCCCTATAAATATATAATATTATTTTAGTCCTTATATTTTTCTAAAATTTTCATTTTAATCCTTTATAAAATTATAAAAAAAATAAGAAAGGAGCGACTCGGAACACTAAATGCATATCTCTATATATATTAGCCTTTAGGGTTTAGAATTTAGGATACAAAGTGAAGTAGTAAGCTGGAAATACTAAATATTAAATTCGTAAATTCAAAACCCTAAATACAAAAACTAAAAATACTAAATTCTAAAATTCTCAATTTTATATCCTAAACTTTTAAATTTTAAATTTTAAAAACGTTAAACCATAAACTAAAAATTCAAAATGTAACAGCCCGGGTAAAAATTTTGGATTTTTACCGGACCGTAGAAGTCGTTTTACCGTGATTTACTGTTGAATTAATCTTGAAACGCCCCGACCCGTATTTACCGTACACAGTAAACACGTGCCGGAACTGTGACGACCCGGCCAATCAAGGCCCAGCATACAGAGTATAAAAGAATATCTCGGCCCAACGGCCCAAAATAGTAAACATCGTAAATAACAATACCGGCCCATTGGCCCAATAAATATAGCAACAGTGCACAGCGGAAGACTTTAAATAACTAACACAAACACTGTATGCGACACATGCAAACTATGGATCCAAGCCTGTCCAAGGGATAACGCAACAGCCTGTCTGGAATGCATCAACCTGTACATGAAACAACTCATCCTACGGGATGAAAGCCCGCAGGTGAGGGGTGAGTCCGAAGTGCTCACGACAATGAAAAG
>JAKUCV010003802.1:11440-26495 GCA_028386065.3 Turnera subulata
GACCAGAAAATAACAGATACCTCCTTAGTTATTTTCCGGTGTGATTTTCCGAGAAATTCCGAAACCCGAAAAATACCAACTTAGTTCCGAAAAATTCACGGGAAAATCACGAGCGCGGGAAAACCTTCGGTTTCGAAAAACGACTCCCGATTTACCTTGAATTAATTACCCAAGATTAATTCAACAGTAAATCTCGGTAAATAGACTTTTACAGTCCGGTAAAAATCCAAAATTTTACCCGGGCTGTTACAATTGAGTCATTCCTCATTTTTCATTAAGATTTCAAATGGAGAAACTTTCACATGGCCTAAGTTTGCAAAAAATTAGCATATAATATTAGGGACACATTAGATTAGAAAGTTAGATCAATGCACATCATCATCATCATTCTCTAAACAATTAATAGTGAAATTCCCAAAATATAAACATATTCTTTTCCTTCAAATTATAATGCTCTAAATTAAGAGTGATAGATCATATTTTGACGGTGTTATCGCCAAAAATTACCAATTGGCTACAACCATACAAAGAGATGACTAGTGGGCACTTGTGGGCTACATCATGTCGTTATCCTCAAACTATTTGAGTGGTAAAAAGATGGTCACATCCCAAACTACTTGGTTGGCAGTGGAAAAAGCTACACCACAAGACTTGAAGGCTAAATTCCTTCTACCGATTTACTCTTCAATTCTTTCTCCTAGGATGTTTGCACATCAAGGAGCTAAGGCCTCTATAAAAGCCAAGAGGGGGAGGGAACCCCCCACACACAAAATTATGTTTCTTTAACTTATTTTATATTTCCTGTCATTTACTTTTTATCTCTCGCACCTTTAATTCTTTTAATTTTATCTCTCGCACCCTTAACTCTTTTATTTTCATCTCTCGCACCCTTAAATCTTTTAATTTTATCTCTCGCACCCTTTAAACTCTTTTAAATTTGATCTCTCGTACCCCTGAACTCCTTTAATTTTATCTCTCGTTACCCTTATCTTTTCCTAACCGTTACTCTCTCCTCCTATCGCTCTTTACCTTTCCAAGTGTGTGCAAGATACTTTCTCCTTGTTTCAGTATATTCATCCCTCACGGTCGGCAATTATAAGATCACAGGGATTAGTATAAGGAATTATTGAGCTGTGGCCGTTTTGGGCTGTTTTCTATCTTTATAATCCCACTGTTATTAATAAAATCTAGGCCTAAAGGCCTGTCCTCAATTTCTTGTTCAAAAGCCCAACAAGGAGAGGTGCAACACCGTGTGCCCAGAACGCCTCAGTTTTGAATTTAGCAAGTAGTGGTTATTTGTCCTGTTCTTTGGAAACCTCTTTTTGAGGCAACACTTTCTAATCTAATGCGTTCGAAATCTTAATGAAAATTGAGTGACTCAATAGTAAATACTGAAGTAGATAACTAATTACTATGTGTAACCACGGATAATAGTTTGTTCGTCGATATGTGATTTTGTGATTACTGTGCTTACTTCTAATCTCAATAATCAAATCTCATTCTAAACACTTTTGAAAACGAAGTTATGATACGGAGAAAAAAATTAATATTTTTAAGGCATCACTGGAGTCAAACTAATACTCCCCTTGATCTTTAATTACCGGGAAAATTCCATCATCTCACGGGGAAGGTATCCATGGAAGGACAGGCTACCATGTCACACTGTCACATTTCTTGTACATACAATAGTTGATGGCACAACTGCAAGATCAGTAAAATGTTGTGTCAGAAATTAGATGTACATTAAGGCGAGGATGAAGGCATTATAATATTCATCTATGAATTGGTACGAGAGCATTCCGCCTATATATACTCTGTTACAAAATCAGCAAAGGTGGTGGGGTTTTAGCTCTATACAAAACCACATTCTCTGCTGCAATTGTTTCTTTTTGGATCAATTCACTGTGCTTCCAGCTTCTTCCACAAATTTAAAACTCTCCTGATGATTGGATCAGCTGATGATCCTTCCGCATAAGCACTGACGGCCGTCAATAAGCTCCTGAACTTTTCCCCATTATCCTGTAACAAAAATTCGAGATTTAACTCGGCTGTCTCAAGACAAAAGTAAAGAGATGGGTATCACAGCCAAGAAACAACTAACAATAGACTCGGTTAACATCAATACAATGGGACCTGAATACTAATTATGTTTTGCTTCATTTGCCTAACCCCCATAAGACCTGAAGACACATCTTCTCAGTGCCAGAAGGTCCAAAGAGGACGGCAGGTCATGGGAAATGCAAAACACATAGCAAGAAACACCATGTCAAAAACAAATAGCATGAGAGAAAAGCAACAAATTAAATGATGCATTAGGTTGGAAACATTCGCAGTTACCGTAAATGGTATAAGGCTCTTGCTGTGACGAAGATAAATAATCACACACCTACGCTTGCAAGAAAAACTTATGGGAAAGCACTAGATAATCTCAAGACGCGAACTGTGCAGATAGAGTTGGAAGACAGTCAACCACCAGTGAAATTACATGAAATAATGACCAAGGAGGGGGGAAGGAAGAATTTATGGAACACAAGCAGTCAATAGCAGGCCTTCTTGCTATAAGGAAGAGAGTAGTGTTTGCATTCTTCTTTCAATAAATAAGAAATAGAGCTTTTAGTACAGGAATTTCAATTATAAGTTTGATTTTCTTTTTAACTTTTAAATTATATTGACAATTTTGGAAGCCTATCTCAAATCAGTGTCAAGCCACCAGCCACCAAGAGACTGGTTGGGACCATGCTTCCATGTCCATGCCCCCAAAAGGCAGCATGATACAAGAGTTTGAAGCAAAAAATTGAGTAAACAAAATAAATTACTGCTCATGCTAAAGCCTCAAGAGTAATTCCCACACACAAACCAGTGGCGTTCTAAATTTCATGTCTCTGATGTCAAATGGAACCATGTAGGAGGGTAAATCACAGCGCAGCAGTGCCTGACATAAAGTGAAATATTCACATACAGAGAACAAAATCATTATTCTATGAGAAAAATAATCCATACTACTGGTCTATTAGAGAGAGACAGAGAGAGAGAACACAGTATGTCTTATGTCCACATGCATCTACCACAAGTTCTCACAAATGTTCCAATAGCAGGTGAATCATATACAGGACCTCATACGTAGATCTAACAGGTTTGCCTTTGATTATGCTAGAAACATGAAACAATTTACAACGTCTGTAACCAAAGAAAACAACGACCATAGGAAAACAGAAAAAGGAAATTCATATAAAATATGGAAAAGTTTTAAGAGGAGATGGGCAGTGGGGGGTATGGAGAATTGGTAGCAGTTATCTTAAGCGAACCTTCTTATACATGTGTACACAGACAGTATGCTTGTCTAAGAGGTTAAACCTGATCCCATTCATTTAATACTGCCTAACTTAGGCTTAACTGGCTAGGCCTAGGAATAAAGTGAAACTTTTGATTGGTGAATATATGTTTACTATCAGCTGCAAGACATTTGTGCATCAACTCTAAATCATTAATCAAATATATAAGATAAAAAGGTTGATCACTAAATACACCAAGAAACCAAAATCATGTTTGGAAAATGATTACCAACTCCTTGCTTAGGCGTGCCTGATCAGCATTAGCTCTCAAGGCCTACAAGAAACAGGGAGGACAAATATGTCAGGCTTTTGAACAAGGAAAAGAAAAACAAATGAAAATTGTCAAACTAGAAACAAGATAGTCTGATCATTTTATATATTACAACGGTTGCACAGATAAAAACAATCAATGATTCTGCGTTTATGTCAACAAGAATGACAAATAGGTCCAAACTTCATTCTCTGCATCAGGCACAATTGTCAGAAAGCAGAGTTCTAGTCCTACTAATTTATGATCCAAACCAATTTTGAATACATGATTTTGCACCAAGTCGTTACAATATGACATGATATTCTACCGCTCTAACCCTTGCATCCCCTACTTGATCAACAGATTCCAACAAATTCTCCAATGTCCCTGCAAATATAAGTGAAGATAATCGCTCACTAGGTGAATCAAGGAATAAGCTTATGAGGACAAAATATGCAAGTTTACCCTAGAATCGTATTTTATGATGAAAAGAACTTCTATATTAGCATATATCATAACATGAGAGCACAGCAATGTGATTCTGCTCTCTCGTCATACTTGAAAGAATGCATGAAAACATCCAACATACCAAATTTGGTGATCAGTTGAACAGCACGGACATCTCCAATTCCGTCAACACCTGGCAGTTATTCAAGAAGGAATGTTGGTCATTTAACTTTTAAGTTGATCTGAATCACATGGGGAAAGCAACAGGGGTTTATACGAATCACATGGTGATAGCAACAAGGAAAATGAAATTGTCAAAGATCTCTAGCAAATGACCTCAATCTTAGAACTAGTTAAAACATTGCTTTGGGCATTGAAGAATTAGGAGAACATAACAAAGACTGAGATCCAATTGAGCTCATCTGAGGTTTGATTTTAAAACCTTAATTCGTCCTTGCTCTAAGAGTTGAAGAACAAAGAAATACAAGTTCATCTTACCACTACACATATAGAGAGATAGAGAAGCATTGTACCCATTCTCAAGGAATCTCTGACAACTTGATGCTGTGGTGCCCATCCTATACTAAAAAATGCATGCAGTCCACATATATTTGGATAACTTTTTTGGTATCAACATATCATTGGATATTACCAGCTTCTGAGTGTGAAAACTAGCTGGCCCACAAGAGCAGCATAATGGATAATGACTATCAACACATCTGAAGCCTGAAAGAATATTTCCTAATGTTATGTGCCCGTTCCTAGTTTTCTCTAGAACTGCCTTGTGATTCACTTCAAACACGTGCATCCTTTCCATCACTTTTAACAGCAAGAGAAAAGACATCAATTTAATGTCTACATAAACCAATTTGATAAGGAGTTGGTCTAAAACAATTATTATGGCAAATCCTTTAGTGATGAGAATTGATATTTTTAACTCTCTGAACTTCTTCTATTTTTACCCCCACCCCATCATTTTTTGAACTTGAGGAAGTTGTATAACAGGTGAATGTCGGAATGAGCCAGAATATATCTGATTGGTGCCAATCTCACCATACTCCCCCATACGCTGCCAAGTAACGTGCAGAAACTTGTATAGTAACAGTGTGGGGGATTATTAGCTCATTCATCAGATTCATTAGACAATTGATATATACGAAAGTCAATATACTAAGGAAGGCATTCACTAGTGGAAAATGGACAATCATTGCCATTGATAAAAAAACATGTGAATGTAGAAAGAAAGATGTATTTAACTCCTAAGAGAGAACGTTGATACCTGGAATGTTATCAGATTTATCACCCATAAGAGAGATTACATCAACAAATTGAGAAGGTTTCAAGGCTCCATATTTGTTGGCGAACTCCTCCATTCCAAATGAAACCATACTGAGCGAGCAAAATTAATGTTACAGCCTTCAATGTCCAACCACATATTAAACAGGAAAAATCCTAGAAAGCTCAAAGAACTTAAAAGCACACAAATAGTACTGGCCAAGTCAATAAAAGAGTTTAAATGTTCAGAGTAACTATCAATTCCTCTTTATTCTTAGATGACAAGCAATCGGTGAAGAATTTAAGGCCAGATCAGATTGCAAAAGAGCATCGAAGCAGGTTGGTGCCACTGCCATATGTCAATCTATCTCAAGTTTTAACACCATAGTTCTAACTTCAATCTAAAGGATCACAGAGAAGCAAGGTGCATAACATCAATCCAAGAGGAAATAACTGCAAATTCTGACAACCAAGTTAAAACTCTATAATATTCATACAAGGTTTCCAATGAACAAGTCTTTTCCATTTACTTCTTTAGTATGAGAAATACATTTTTCTAAATCTGACTAGCTCTGAACTATTTCTTGTCCCTGTAGCCTTTTTCCTCAGAGTTAGGTTGTTCCGGATTTTTGGTATTATCTTCACCATTGTTTTGAACATGAATTTAGTTGTCATTTGTTTCTCTCACACATTATGTAGTTTGAACATCAAATCAAGTCAGACCTTGTATCCCAGTTTGACCCGACTAGCTGATATATGGAATATTTTCCAATGATACAGTATCTGGAGTTATTATGTCATAGGTGATAATCCAGCCCAGTTTGCACCAAAAAGAAAAAAAGAAGAAGAAAGCACCACATGCAGCTAATCTAAGCATAAGACAAAACCGCAACCTTATATTTACCAACTGTTAAAAAATAATCTATGAATGGAATTCAAACTAAATAAATACTAACTCTGCGCCTCGTGGTGCAATTCGAAAAGGCGTACTGAAGGAGATAGAATCTGGAAAAAGTCTTTATCAGGAGAAACAACTCGAACCTGTTAAAAGATGAGCAGAATTCGAGAGTGACCAATATAACTAACAAAAGGTCTTTCCAGGCAAACGGAAATACTTGAATTGGGATATGTATGCTTCATAAATTGATTATGCTTCATAAATTGATTAATGGACCAGGATGAAAATAGCATATATTCAACAAACTAATCCAGAATTGCACCAGGATAAAAAAGTATCAAGAAGAATTAACAGATATAAGGATATAATAGAGCCAAGGTTTTGCCCATGAACGCTCATAGATAAGCTCATGAAATCCTGCCCTTATTGCCCAATTCTTTAAGTGGAAAGCATTGATTTTAGAGTAACTGAAAGTGGAATTGCCTTTAGCAATTAAGCATTCCATTTTGGGCATCGTTCTTCACAGTGAAAATGAGGTCACTCTTGTGATTTGCCAAACAAGAATTGATAAAAAGGGACAGAGAAGAAGAGGATGCTATGATGGAAATAATGTAGATCTTAAGAGAGTCAAAGTCATGAATTAACTGTTGTTTAAGAATTTGAAAGTGACAAAAACAATTTACTTGCTCAATAGCATTCCTGGTCAATCAAAAACAAAACTATCATGCAAGTTGAAACCAAATACTTTTCATGTAAAAAGGAGGCAGATATCGTACCAATTCAATACAGAGTTAATTGCTCAGATATGTGAAAACTTACAAGAAAACAAACTTTCTTTTAATGTTCTATTTTGATTTTGGATTAGGAAGACAGTAAGTAGCAATAAATGAGATTATGAATTTCTCATAGGAAACAGCAGAAATCACTCATATATACCAATCTAAAAGTTCACAGAAACGTGAAGCTGAGGAAAAATCAGAATTCAGAACCATATCCAAGGGCATATTTTTCAATGCACGAAAAAAGTACCTTGAACCCATCGTTCACACTCTTAGCGGCCAATGTTCCAATTACATCATCAGCTTCTACTCCTGGTACCTACAGTTAAAAATCATGATGAGTTAACCTGTAAAACTTCCAACAAATATAATGCAATTGGAATCAAAGAGCAATTTACCTCAATCACTTTTATAGACATAGCTTTTAGGGATGCTTTCAGATACTGAAGTCCCTGAACCACAGTATCGGGTGTTGGGTCACGGTTGCTCTTGTATGAAGGATATAAATTATGACGAAAATTCAAACCTTCAAAAGAATCAAAATTTTAATTAGACAAGCAAGTTTTCAGTTGAAGAAATCAAGTAATGCTTTGAAGGGGATAAATGATAATAAGATGTAAAACCGCCTAGTAAATTTATGAATTACCTAATCAAGCCAACTGGATGGTCAATGAAGAGATCTAAGGACCAAATGAATTCAAGTATATGGAATAGGTCTTCCATATATGAATTCAATCTGGTGACGTTAAGACAAAGCAGAAATGCAGGTGCAGTTTTAGGCAAGTTAACCAATCTACTTCACTATGAAGTATTATGACAGGTGCTCCATCTCCACCCTCAGAAACACTACCTGACTAGTCCAAACATAGCCCAACTAAGGAGGGAATTTTCAGCCTTGTTCTGTGAATGACGCACTCATACATGTGTCGCCTAAGAATTCATAGAATCATTCACCCTAGGATGATGCTTCTTTCCTTTCTTTCATTTTTACATATATTAGACATCTTGATCCAAACCAGTCAAAATACAAAACAGTAAGAATTCCAACTTTATGCAAAATAGGTGATGAGAATTAAGGTCCCACGTCACAAGCTCCACAAATATCAGACCAATGGAGAACAAATTCTACCCATAATAAACTTAAATTCTACAACATATAACTCTCGATTTTAATGCAATTCAAGGTCATGTGCAAATGCCCTAAATAGAGGTTAATGGCAGAAGAAAGGGAACTAACTCTTCAACCAACTATATGCAGAGTCCTAAATAGTTTATCCTAGGTAAGAAATATTTCCATTTCTCAACAATGCTACTGGATCAATTATAGAACATCCAGACTGATTGCATGGAATCATACATAGACATGGAGCAAATGTAACATGCAGAAGCAACTAAGAAGAAATTGATAACACACATAACGAGCATGGCGATCCTCTGCCTGTAGACGTTCATGTCATTGTGCAGTTAGAGAGAAATGAGATGGAGTGACAGAATATTTAAAGCACCATTTAAATGTATAACTTTTCTGCCTTTGTGACACAAAAAATGAGATTTCATGATTTGCCAATCACTAGAAAAGGTCTTAATATCACCCCGGCATGTGATTCGAGGAGAGGGTAACATAAAATCTCGGAAATGTGAAAGGTCTACATAATCATGAACAAACATACCTTTTGCCATGACATTTTCTTTGGCTACAATAGAAGTTTGACCAAATGGAACTCCTGAAATGGAAAAGCTTGTTCTATCAAATGTTTGCTTAAGAAAACATTTTAGAAATTGCAACCAAACTACAATACCACTAACATCAATTTTTCACCGGCTAAAACTTAGAGGGACATGCCAGACAACCAGTGTTAATATCTAAGATGAGTCACCACCTAAGACTTTCTGATTCTGAGAGAATCTTAGCACTACCCACTCAGATGATGGCCCAAAAGTAGTTTACAACTATCTAGTGTAAACAGACCTATGCTTGAAGGTCATGACTCAAGATCTCTAGGTAAGTTCACACTTTTTCCCCCTTTTTCCTTTTCTTTAGAGCTAGTAAATGATTCCAATCATATTTATCACCATATATTTTGGATTGTTCATGTGCTTCCAAGTCTGAATAACATAGGAATATTATTTTCCATTCCATTCCTGCTGCAATGCCAAATTGAAATGCAAATTTTATGATTTGGTTTTACATATATAGTTATATAATAAGAGACTATTGCTTCTGGGACTTTTGTAAGGCTGATATTTGTTTACTGCAAAAAGCTGACAACTTTCCTCGTTTCAAATCTTGGCTTCAATAAAATATGTTACTTATTCTATATATACGAGGAGCATTTTTTTGCCAGCATCTTAAATAGCTTTGGTATATGTTTGTGAGTGACTGAGTTACCCAGTGAATTATTCATGCACAAACAGTTTCGCCTTAAGTTGAAATTATGATTCTCTAGAAAAATATATGTACTATCCTTTTTCCCCCCAGAAAACCTAAAAGCTCAAAACCACATAAACAGTTTTTAAGTCTTAATGCCACCAGAAGTTTCAAACATCTCTAGAGAATCTAGAGCAGACAAGGGAGCCCAGGGAACAAATGAGCGTTAACTGTGAGTTACAAGTTTACTCTACATCCAAGCAAACAGGAGAAACATACATGTTGAGCTTCAGGGGTTCAAACCATGACACAAGAATTTACGATTGGAATGTCAAAAAGCCTAACCACTTTAGATGTTGCACAGGAGAGAAAATGAGCACTACAGCAACTATGAGAATCACAATTGGAATTCCATGTCTCACCATCATGATCAAACACTACCTACAAGAAGAAAAAACCAAAACTGTAAGTATATTGACCTAAGTGAAGTAGAGAAAGACATCAATAATAGAAAAAGAGCAGGAAATGCATGCACAATAGGAAATAGCATTGCTAATAGAATGGTCAGCAATATACAATGCAAGGACCACTTGACAAAGGAAAACTACAACAGGCCAATATTTTGTTCATCCTCAATAATTCTATTAGCAAGATAATTTAGACAACTGTAATCCAGTGAAATAAGGAACAGGCAGATATTTCATGCTGTTTTGCATTAACTTTATAACTGCCAATCTGCAATAGAGAATACACCTGTAGTTAGCCATAAAAGAATGTCTTCTATAATGATTTTCTTTTGTGGAACCTCTTGGTGGGTAAGAATCATAATTCCGAAACAAAAGATCAGTGTAATACCAAGAACTTCAAAAATTGTAAGGAACAATTTGGATTATTGGCTACCAACAGAGTCCAAAACATGTTTTTGAGTTCACCAATACTGGTAACCCTCCACCTATTTGTGACAGGTTCAAACAGCAAAAACACACCCTGTGCAATGATCATTTCAATGATATAAATGAACTCTAACGGTAAAGGATACCAGAAGGAACTAAAAACATTGTTTGACAGCTGCAGGCAACAACAAAGATTCTTTAACCTAGAAGTGCCATTGTTTGTTTATAAACTTTAACTTCAACTTAAGTACATTGGTTTTATAGAGATCAAACACAGATGTCAGGAGTTGAAGTATTTCATAGGATCTGCATCCAGTTCAACCAGTTATGCAGGTTGGCGACTGACTAAATTGCAGCACAACCTAACTCATCAATTGGATAGTCCAATTGTAACAAGCACATAGTCACCGGAGGACCTTCAGCTCTCACTGTATCTTATATCAGTTTCTATACAATAAAATACCATTTTGTCATCAAGGAAAAAGTATGGTCTAGGCAGTAACTGCAATGTCCAGTGGTCCAATGTTTCCATTCCAACACAAAATGATTTCATGAAGCTTCTTGAAAAGAAAGCTGAGTTTCCAGCTAATTTTTATTTCATCTACGCAGCTATACATGTTTGACAACCTGCCACCTGTAAATGTAGCATCAATACGCTGCAATTAAGTAAGAACTCAACAGATATAATTCACCCAAAAGACCTCCTACTTGGACATACACCATGAACACAACTTCAGCCAGAATATTAATAAAGAAGCTCATGCAATGCTAATGTACATAATGTTCTAAGTTTCTATCATAATCATACAACATAAGAGAAGAAACATAAAAAACAAAACATGCGTAAGATAAAGTAAACATATCAAGGAAAGAATTCATACCACCACATGGGAGGGGATGAGTTCCAAGACATCGAGTATCTGCAAGAGTACTAATAACTATGCTTAGACCTTAAACATTCAAAAAAGAACAAACAGACAAAAACATGTGGAGTGCTTAATCCTATACATAGGGGGCTAGGCAAATGCGAAAAAAGGAATCAATATCCATTCACAAAGCAGTGGACAGGTGGTTATTATATGAATTTCAGGTCAGATTCTCATGAGAAGATGATATGCATGTCCCTATTTCTACAGTTGTTCTTTTCCTTTTTTTCATCTAAAACATAAAGCAACAGTGAATCTAATTTTGCTAAGAGATGGAAACCAAATCGGCTATTAAATCACTGTTGCCACAACAAACTTCCATGCTCACTTCCTTACATCTATTATGAGTTAAAATGCCCGCAAACAATGATTAAATTTCAAGCAAGCTAACACTCTTATTCTTGGTT
This sequence comes from Turnera subulata, assembly GCA_028386065.3. Classification (NCBI taxonomy): domain Eukaryota; kingdom Viridiplantae; phylum Streptophyta; class Magnoliopsida; order Malpighiales; family Passifloraceae; genus Turnera; species Turnera subulata. Next base: position 23,016 of record JAKUCV010003802.1, read on the forward strand.
TCCAGCCAAACATACAAGCAATCTTCATTGCAAAGCACACCTGTTTGACTTTCAGTTTAACAATTGAAAAAAAAAAAATGAACCCTTCCCGCTTCAATTTCCATATCATGATATCCTTATTACTGGACCTTGGTCAATCACAAAATACTTAGACTGAATTTTAATGTACTATCCATACAGAACCCAAGAAAATAATGATGTTAACAAACAAGATCAGCTATATTGTAAATTCCTCATCAGATCCCATAAAAATTTCAATTTTCCAACCATCATCTATTGTGACAACAGACTTATCCTTATTGGATGGAACCAATTAATCTTCTTTCGCCGAGGCACTTATACATAATACTGACATAGAAAACATGATTACAGAACATACATTTGATTTTCTTACAAGAAAAAGATATGCGGGTAAAAGAAATTCAGAAGCCAACGGGTGCTGCTTACAAGAGATAGTGCAGTAAATATAGTCAGAGCCCAATCTCCATTTCCATCAGCATGCTTAAGATAACCATGGTGCAACTTTGCTGCCCCATAAAAATAGATAAAAATGAATACAAACATAAAGCAAAGAAATCAGAAAGTTCCAATTTAAACTCACTGACTTTAGAATTCTCTCTGAAAGAAATGGTAGCTAAAATTTGAAAAGAAAATTAACAGTCACAAACATATACTCTGAGATGCTCTCAAGAGATAGCGCAGTAAATGAGAGCATAGCAATGTGATTCTGCTCTCTTGTCATACTTGAAAGAATGCATGAAAACATCCAACATACCAAATTTGGTGATCAGTTGTACGGCACGGACATCTCCAATTCCATCAACACCTGGCAGCTATTCAAGATGGAATGTTGGTCATTTAACTTTTAAGTTTATATGAATCACATGGGGAAAGCAACAGGGGTTTATACGAATCACATGGTGATAGCAACAAGGAAAATGAAAATGTCAAGGATCTCTAGCATATGACCTCAATCTTAGAACTAGTTAAAACATTATTTAATAGCACTAGCTCACTATAGAGACACTGTAAAGGCTTGATGTAGTCATGCACAATCTCAGAATTGTCAGCCTTCCCCAGACCTGAGGGCATTGCTACAAGGAAATGAGAAGATTGTTCCAAATGTTAACTTGAATTGATGCTTTGGGCATTGAAGAATTAGGAGAACATAACAAAGACTGAGATCGAACTGAGCACAACTGAGGTTTGATTTTAAAACTTTAATTGGTCCTTACTCTAAGAGTTGAAGAACAAAGAAATACAAGTTCATCTTACCGCTACGCATATAGAGATAGAGAAGCATGGTGCTATAAGCATTGGGAATTATTAGCTCATTCATCAGGTTGATTAGATAATTGATATAGACGAAAGTCAATATACTAAGGCATTCCACCATTGGAAAATGGACAATCATTGCCATTGATAAAAAAACATGTAAATGTAGAAAGAAAGATGTATTTAACTCCTAAGAGAGAACGTTGATACCTGGAATGTTATCCGATTTATCACCCATAAGAGAGATTACATCAACAAATTGAGAAGGTTTCAAGGCTCCATATTTGTCAGCGAAATCCTCCATTCCAAATGAAACCATCCTGCGCGAGCAAAATTAATATTAGTCTTCGATGTCCAACCATATATTAAACAGGAAAAATCTTAGAAAGCTCAAAGAACTTAAAAGCACACGAATAGTACTGGCCAAATCAATAAAAGAGTTTAAATGTTCAGAGTTACTATCAATTCCTCTTTTATTCTTAGATGACAAGCAACCGGTGTAGAATTTGAGGCCAGATCAGATTGCAAAAGAGCATTGAAGCAGGTTGGTGCCACTGCCATATGTCAATCTATCTCAAGTTGTAGCACCATAGTTCTAACTTCAATCTAAAGGATCAGAGAAACAAGGTGCATAGCATCAATCCAAGAGGAAATAACTGCAAATTCTGACAACCAAGTTAAAACTCTATAATATTCATACAAGGTTCCCAATGAACACGTCTTTTCCATTTACCTGTTAACCTGTGAATTCTTAAGTATGAGAAATGCATTTTTCTAAATCCGAAAATGATTTCCTTTTCTAGAACCTCTTGGTGGGTAAGGATCATAATTCCAAAACAAAAGATCAGTGTAATACCAAGGCTTATGGGCTACAGTTTAGAATTTGAACTTCAAAAATTGTAAGCAACAATTTGGATATTGGCTACCAACAGAGTCCAAAACATGTTTTTGAGTTCACCAACACTGGTAACCCTCCACCTATTTGTGACAGGTTCAAACAGCAAAAACACACCCAGTGCAATGATCATTTCAATGATATAAATGAACTCTTATGGTAAAGGATACCAGAAGGAACTGAAAACGTTGTTTGACAGCTGCAGGCAACAACAAAGATTCTTTCCCCTAGAAGTGCCATTATTTGTTTATAAAACTTTAACTTCAACTTAAGTACATTGGTTTTATAGATCAAACACAGGTGTCAGAAGTTGAAGTATTTCATAGGATCTGCGTCCAGTTCAACCAGTTATGCAGGTTGGCGACTGACTAAATTGCAGCACAACCTAACTCATCAATTGGATAGTCCAATTGTAACAAGCACATAATCACCGAAGGACCTTCAGCTCTCACTGTATCTTATATCAGTTTCTATACAATAAAATACCATTTTTTTCATCAAGGAAAAAGTATGGTCAAGGCAGTGACTACAATGTCCAGTGGTCCAAGGTCTCCATTCCAACACAAAATGATTTCATGAAGCTTCTTGAAAAGAAAGCTAAGTTTCCAGCTAATTTTTATTTCATATATGCAGCTATACATGTTTGACAATCTTCCACCTATAAAATGTAGCATCAATACGCTGCAATTAAGTAACAACTCAATAGATAAAATTCACCCAAAAGACCTCCTAATTGGACATACACCATGAACATAAATTCAGCCAGAATATTAATAACGAAGCTCATGCAATGCTAATGCACATAATGTTCTTAGTTTCTATCATAATCTTACAACATATGAGAAGAAACATAAAAAACGAAACATGCAAAAGATAAAGTAAACATATCAAGGAAAGAAGTCATACCACCACATGGGAGGGGATGAGTTCCAAGACATCGAGTATCTGCAAGAGTACTAATAACTATGCTTAGACCTTATGAAACGCCCCGACCCGTATTTACCGTACACAGTAAACACGTGCCAGAACTGTTCTTATTATAGTAGCAGACAGTACATACCAAATAACATTCAGTACACATAATCTCAAATACAACATCCGTCGCCCGTATCCGGGGACCATTATTCAAACCACAACAGCAGTAGCAGAAATATATATTACAACATCATATAAAATATCAGCAGCGGAAGACTCAGAATGAGATGCAGCGGAGGTATGGATCCGGGGACTGGTGAAACAGAAACAGCGGCTGGCCGAACCACGAACCTGTACTACGAACAACTCATCCTACGGGATGAAACCCCGCAGGC